>JAFIDM010108649.1:0-10550 GCA_023159025.1 Thereuonema tuberculata | reverse complement strand
CTTTAAGAATAACTAAATATACTGAACACACTAAATTATGGAATGATAAGATTAACAAACTAAGGAAGAAATTAGAAGCTAATGAATATCTTGTAAATTTTATTAAAACAAACATTAATAGGTAAAGAATGAATTGAAAAATAGCTAAAGAATTAGGACAAAATGATTATAAACATATCAGTTTACTATTACGTTTCAAAGTTGATACAAATGTAAAGAAAGTATGCTGTGAAGTAAGCTATGAAGTATAAGTAAAGTAAAAATTGTATACTATAAAGGCAATAACCTATTTAGAACATATAAAGTAGACAAAACCAATATACTTTTCAAAATGGGTATTATTTATTCGTTAGAGTGTAGGGACTGCCGTGAAATATATATTGGAAGCACTGGCAGATCCCTAAAAAAACAATGTATTCATAAACATGTTAGGGCCCTCAATAGTAATAATGAAGGCGGGTCAGATTGATTAGATCACGCTTCAATTTGGCAACACAATCCTGAGGACCCAATCGTTAACATTATATACGAGACTATTGTCTGACACATGGTTCTTGATGATCGCGTTTGCGCGGGAATCACGGAAATTACGAGATTTGGCCATTAGCCTCTTCAGCAGATCTCAAGGAATGTAGTATTGTGAATGTCTGTCACTAGGAAAATGCTATAGAAAAAATGTTTAAGTTGGAATTTTACCTTCAGCATAGAGGCGATGGATGGAGCGGCGAACAAGGCATCGGTCAAATAAGGCATCGGCGAGTAAGGCATGATCCGTCGACATCAGAAATGGGGCTTGCTGGTGGCCGCTTCTTCCCCGGAGTCGATAAGCCTTCTTTCGCGCCATTTTGTGAGAAGATATGGATAGAGGCTATTCTCGCGTCAATCATGTGAAATCGCGAAAATTCGGGATCGTCAAGAATGATGCGTCGGCCTAAAGCGATGAAGCTGAAAGATTTATTTTAGAATCAGGTTTTATAAACATGTCTAAGTATATAAATAAAAAAAAATCTCTAAAAATAAATGATATTTCTATCAGTGTTTTTGAAAAAAAAAAAGAATAATTCCTAAGCAATATTGATTAAATTGATTCTTCAATATGTTCTATAAACTAAGAGCCAGTATATGTTTAAATTTTTAAATTTATAAGTCATTATGATTTATACTTTAATATGTGTTATAAAGTAAGAGTCCAGTGGATTACTAGCAAATTGAACTACTACAATGTGTCTTAACTATGAATATGTAGCGTTTTTGTTAACAACGTTTTTTATTATATAGAATGAAGTTAGGAACAGCCGATGCATGTTATCAACAATCGATACAAAACTTGTTAGTTAAGTTACGATGTATGGTTATAATGTACGTCACCAACAATCATTAGAACGTGTAACGTGTTATTCAATTAATGATTTTTATTCTGTTTCTGTTTTTATGTGAAAGAAGAGTGATTTAATCATTCTTTTCTCATTTATATGATGCATACAGTTACGATAATCATAAAAGACCATCATAAAGGACCGAATTAGCACGTGTGAAACCGCAAGACGCAGCTCGTGTCTATATACATCGAAACATAATGTCTGTGTACACATTATATATTAGATATTATGATTAGATTATATATTAGACATTATATATTAGATTATCCACAAGATACAATTTTTTATTTATTATACAATACAAATATTACATATAATTTTTCATTGATCATAAAACTAATGGAGGAATGAATGATTTAAATTAAGTTTTAAGAAAAAACTCGAAATTCTTGGACTTAAAAAAAATGTTCAGACGATTCTAAAAATCTTATATATTTTTCTGTGGTATAACATGTCTGCCTAAATAATTACAATGTAATTTCTCTAGGGTAATATATTCAAAGTTATATATATATTCAAGGGTTTTTGATATAAATATTTCATGCAATATATAGGGTGGTCCAAAACGTCGCGTCGAAAATTTTTTTTTGGATTCCGGACATCTGGGGGTACGAGGAAATACCCCATGTATGAACCTCTGTTTGTGTAGTTTTCGAGTTATGAGTTGTATTGTAGAATTTTCCAATTTTCTACCGAACCAACTTAAAACTGGTGTTTGTTCCAAATTATGCAAATTGTTTTGAGTTTCTGTTTTGTAGCATACTCCTCATAACGTGGACTTTCACACATAAAATACCCAGCGTCCTACCATTAATGTATGTTCTGGAAATTAGGATCGAAACGAAAGAATACTATAGGGTAGAGTGAGGCAGAGTGCAACTTTTAACATGCAATTAAAAATTAAAAACAACATTCCATGACATGGAAGGAAGTGAAAAAACTTTCAGGCAATATATATAAATAAATATAAATAATGAACGACATAACAAAAATACTAGGAACTAATAAAAAAAATATAGTCTGTCCGGCAGATCATAATTTTATTTCCGTGTTTCTGCTTACAATTGTGAAAAAATATTATATAAATATTTTATGTGTTATAATAATAGTAATATTATTAATAATAATATTGAATAATTAAACTAATTTTTTCCTACATCAAAAATGTTATCTAATATAAATATTCTAAAAATCAGTTATTAATTATTAATATTTATTATACTTGATGTAGGTGTTAACCCTTTACAAATGAGATTCTTCCACCTTTTTTTCTTTTTACAATACTAGTCGGCTACCCGTCGCTTCGCTCCGGAAGCCTCCCTTATGTAACGGAAAACAATTTTTTATTTATTAAAACACACACACACACACACACACACATACACACACAAATTACTTCAAGGAAACTAAAACTAAAATTTTTTAAAAGTATTTTTTTAAATTTAATTTTTGATGTCTATATTCTCTCAATCTACGACTGCTTTTAGAACCACCTTGTAAATCATATATCTATGATATATTTTTATTTTTTACAGAGATTAGAATGTAGGCCTAGTGGTCTAATGGCTAAGACGTCTAACTTCTGAGCAGTATTCTACCTAATAGAAATAGTGCATCTTTCTTTCTTGACTATCTACTTTTTTTATTCCTATTGATACTTTTCAGTGGTTTTCGAGTTAGAAATAGTGATGGTTTTTGAGTTATAAATAGTGATTTTTCAGTATTCTACCTAATAAATTACTGCTTCTTATTTCTTGACTCTATTTTTTTTTTTATTCCAAATGATACTTTTCAGTGGTTTCTGAGTTACAATAGTGTTCAGTACTCTATCTAATAGAAATGCTGCTTTTTTCTTTTTTGAGTCTCTTTTTTTATTCTAAGTGGCACTTTTCAGTGGCTTTTGTGTTCCAAATATTGATGGTTTCTGAGTTACAGATAGTGATTTTTCAGTATTCTATCTAACAGAAGTATCGCTTCATTCTTTTTTGACTCTCATTTTAATTATAATTGTCACTTTTCAGTGACGTTTGAGTTACATTTATTGATGGTTTTTGAGTTGCAAATAGTGATTTTTTCGGTATTCCACCTCAAAAAAAGAGTGCTTCTCTCTTTCTTTACTCTGGTTTCTTTACTCCAACATCTGGCGTGTACACCCACATATTTTTCAATATCACATAGGATTTGGTTAAGTAAGAATATTTAAAATATTGCAACGTTTCGGCAATTATCGTTCTAATTGTCAGTTTCGAATTACAAATAAACTGACTGAAGTGAAATAAATAAACAATCTTGAGATTCAAAAAAAAAGATTGAATACATTCCTTATTGATGGGGGAAAGGAAAGGAGATATAAGTCAAAAAACCATATGAAGAGAGTTGTAGTCCCTAAGGCCTAATGGATAAGGCATCTGACTTCGGATCAGAAGGTTGTAGGTTCGATTCCTGTCGCGGATGTTTCATTGTAAAAATTATTTCTATTTTCCATTCTCTCAGAAAATTGCGCCGGACACACAGACAGACAGAGAAATAAAAGATTTTAGTAATATAGATTGGTAATACAGCCGTGCTGGCGTGGCCGTGCGGTCTCGGCGGAGGTCTGCCGTGATATGGCCAGTGTGCCAGTACCTGGGTTCGAATCCAGGCAGTGGCTTGGCTGTTTCAATTTCCTTTCCTGTGTTGTTCGCATCTTCTTCGCTTTCTCTTCGGTCTGACGTCATTCCTTAATGGCGTCCTGGGGAAGGCAACAGGAAACCATCCCAGTATCTTTCCCCAGGAACTTCTGGGAATTCCTTGCGAATTCCATAGAATTGGACCTGTCTCCGGACAGAATACTATGGATGGATGGATGGTAATTCAGTTTCAATTTTGTTTTTACTTATATCTACGCAAAAGACTAAGAACAATAATAATATCCTTATCACATTATAATCATAACATTATAAGTAACAATAATAATATTAATATTTAAATTTATTTACACCTCTTATTTATTCTTTCTTATCTATTTTCTCTAAAAATACTTTAATATATTTACATACACTACCCTACACTAGTGCAGTTTTAATAAAATTAAAGTTGAGAAATTGAAGACCACACTTCAGATTGGATAAAAATTGCTGAATTTTTGGATTATTACTATTGGTAGGGCAAAGTTAGCTTTATAATACAAAAACAGAAGTAAGATGTACTTCTTCAAAAGTAGTAAATAGTATATTGATATAGTATATTGATGAAATTGCGGTACTGAAAAGAATTAATGCCAATCAAAAGAAATACTTATTTTCAATATATCGTAATTTCTCAAAATAACTTTGACACTCGGGCAAAGACAACAATGTAACAATGTAAATATTTTGAAGTTTCAAAAGTTACTAGTGAATCTCGTGAATCATCCCAGTTGAGGTAATATGTTATCTTCCATTTTCATTATATTTCAATCCCAAATTTAATAAAGGTTGCTGTTTTCAAAATAACAGGGGTTTCAACAACGAGTATATTACTGAAAGAAGGGCGAATTCAAGCAAATATAGCGTGTTTTGATACCTGTAAAGAATAGAATATTAATATCCAAACAAGACTACTATTTAAGTTAGTTACACACAGGAAAACCTACGGAAGAAAACTCATTGCGGATTTTTCAGAAATGAATTATGGAATTGAAATCATAAAAAAGGACTTATTTCAATAGAAAGCAAATGGAGACGCTGTGAAAGGAAGGAAGGAAGGAATTCGCAGAGGAACAATTGTACATTGAAAAATTACATTAATTATGAAAATTAAAGAAGAAAATTACATCTGGGATGTAGATGGGATGACAGGAAATTCAGTTAAATCTGCTGTTTCTGTAGAAATCCCAGTCACGTTAGAAGACAGGAATTGCAATAACGAAGCTAAGACACCGCCCTGAAATAGTCAAAGAATCATTTGAGAAACAACCCTTTATAAGCCAACAAATCTACACGAAAAAGGATCATTTTGCTTTTCTATTTCACATTTAAAAATTACATCAGTTTATGTAATAAAAAAAGAAATCCTAAAAAATTAAAAGGGAAATAGTTCCGGGTTATCCGAGCCGTCTAGATGGTGGTCTGCCGTGTGGCAGTTGTGTCGGAATCTGGGTTCGAATCCCGGTTTGGTATAGCTGTTTCTTTCTTCTTCGTCCGTTTCTCCCTGTGACTAAAAATCTCAGGATTGCTCTGGAGGGGTTGTGAATCTCTTCTTGACTTTCACTAGCTTCTCCCTGACGTTGTCACGTTAAGCTAGTTCCATGGTCTCTAGTTGGCCAAATTCCATAAACATAGGAAAGAAAAAAGGGAAATAAACTTACATTCCTAAATTTTTTAAATATTTTTTTAATCAAAATTACAATCATACATGAAACAATTAAATAACAGTTTAAAATTTTAATTAAGTTTTAATTCATTAACACCTTTTATTGAAATGTCACTCTTGATTAAAGTGAAATTCAATTTTAAGTAGAATTTTCCATTTATTGCTTTAAATTTTTTCTATTCTTTATGGTTTTCTTTTAAATTCACAATAATTGCTTCTCATAATATTTTTTTCTTTAATAATTTTAATTTCGAAATTAAAAAGCGTAAACTATCTTCAGAATTGAAAAAGTTTCAGAAACGATGGTGGTTCCATTTCTATGCCAAGATGAACATGGTTTTGTTGGTTCCAAATTGCGGTTCCTATATTGATGTAAAACTGTAATAGCAATAAAAAGAATAATAATAATAGGAAAGTACCGCAATTTCATCAATATACTATATCAATATACTATGAACTACTTTTGAAGAAGTACATCTTACTTCTGTTTTTGTATTATAAAGCTAACTTTGCCCTACCAATAGTAATAATCCAAAAATTCAACAATTTTTATCCAATCTGAAGTGTGGTCTTCAATTTCTCAACTTTAATTTTATCAAAACTGAACAATTGCGAATTAAAACAAAAAGAAAAGAAATGTTGCAATTTTACTATTTGATAAATTTTTAATTTTTTGGAAGTCCTAATTCGAAGCTCTAATATGCAGCTCATCTTTTTCGATGATTGGACTGAAACAATTTCAACTCATTTATGTGAAGAAAAAAGATAATTTATTTAATTTTGCGGAAGTTATTACAAACATTAAAAAATTGATGGAAATTAATATGCAATGTATTTATAACAAAATACAGAAATCGAAATTCAAAAATAACTATTGTAAATTAGATGTTCAAATTGAGGGGGTCAGCTATTTATGTAAAAACATGATATACTCCTACTGGAGAGAAATATACATTAAATTTAGATGGAAGATGGATGTATTTGGAAGTCAGGTAAATATTGGTTAACTAAAGAAGAAAGGAATTGTAGGTTAGAATGCAATAGCTTAGAGGAATGGAACCATATAATTATTAAATGTGAAAAAATGAAAGAAGAAAGAAAGGTGTTAGAAAACGAAAAAATTTCTAATAGGAGTGAATGGTGGATTACACAGTTAAAGCAAAATAGAATTAACAAGGAATTACACTACACTACAGTAATGGACCGGACACCTGCATATTTACATAAAATCAGACGAGATCGTCTAAGTGCATGTGCGCACGTGATCAGTGAGTTTCAACAGGCATCAGGGATTACAATAGCTACCCACACACGGAGGGGTTTTTTGGGAGTTTTGACGCTGAAGACTATGTCCGAAGGATGAATTATTTAGGTTAAGCTGAGTCGGGGAGGTGGTAAGTGGGGGAGGAGATTTCGCAGGTAGTTGGCAATCGACCTGTCACAGTTCCTATGCGTGAAGCACGGCTTAACGTAAAGATTCTCAAATAACGATCAGTTCCTTTAAGGATTTAATTTCGAACTTGCCTAGACTAACTTTCGAACATGAAATGACAAGTAATTGTAGTTTCTTACAGATTGATTATGTAATTAGCTTTATAGTGACAGTAGTACTAAATTTATAACTATATTTTGAACTTTAGTAGACATTATATATTTGATAATTGTAAACACAGTTACAAGAAATAGTAAAAAAAAATCTTAATTAAAGTGAAAAGAAAATTCTAGAATTATAAATCTAGTCAACCAGAGGATTTATATTTATAACTAGGCAATTTCTGATGAGATTTTTTTTTTTAAATTGATATTTTAGAAAATTTCGGTAATTTTCTAGATTTACTTTATTTATCACATCCAGTAGTAATTTATATGGGTGGCATAATTATTAAAAATGTTGGTTATAAAGTTACATATATCTCGAAGATTATGTTTGTATTCGAATTTGTATTGTTCATGTAATATAATTGAAAATAAGTCTTTATTATTAAATTGTATAAAAAGTTCGAAGTAAGTATTTTATTATTCATAAAGAATTCCCTCGTTATTTTATTACTTGAAGTATTTTTAGAAAATATAACTAATTTTAAGATTTTTTTTTTGTTTCATAAAATATTTATACTATTTACATTTTTCATTATTTGTATTAGATCAGATAGCATTTTCATAATTAAATAAGAATCAAAAAAAGAAAACTAAGTTATTATTTTATAATTTATTGGTATAATATTTTTATAATTTTTTTTTCAAGAAATTGTATTTAATTTTTGTTGTAAGTTTTAATTTAATTTTTGTTGCATCATTTAAAATAATACCCAAATATTAGTCTTTGAATGATATTATAATTTGTTCATTTTTTAAATTTGTTATGTAAATATTTGTTATGGAAACACAGTTGAACGGCTACTAGAGCTCTGTGCCCGCGAAGGATAACTTTCAGTCGGGTTGAAATTCCAAAATCCACCCAACTTGGGAGATCGTAACGGCTAGCAACCCAGGGATTCCCTGCTTAACGTAGAGTTGTGAAACGCCGCGGAAATAAACCGCTAACCCGGGGGATAACTCTTTTATGGTTAAGCGGTGACGAAAGATTTGTTCCCCAGGGGGTAAGTACTTGAAGGAGAGACGAGTCTCCCTTAGAGGTCAAAGATCCCTCGATCCGTAAGAGTAGACCCCTACGTGTGTGGGTAGCTAATTGCGGAATACATCACAATCACAATACATTGCGGAAGGAATTGAACGCCCTTAAAATCCACAAACCATACATCTCACCGTTCAACAGAACCGCCAGACTTAAGTGGTATTTGCAAAGTCTTACTGAACTGTAGAGCAGTGGAAAACAATTTTATGGAGTGTAACGTGCCTCATCACCTTACACTCTCTTCCAGTCGGATGGACGTGTTTGAGTGTGGCGAATGCCAGGCGAACGTCTTTTACCCGAGTGCATCGTTCCAACTGTGAAGTTCGGTGGTGGGGGAATCATGCTGTGGGGATGATTCTCATAGTATTGCCTGGGACCATTGCATGTTGTTGCGGGAATCTTGAACTCCGAAGGCTACAAAGACATTTTGGACAATCGGGTTGTTCCTACTCTCTGGCAAATGCTTGGAAATGACGATAGTTACATTCAGGATGACAATGCTCCATGCCATGTTTCAGCCTCTGTCCAGCAGTGGTATGCAGAGATGGCTATAAAGCGGCTTCCATGGCCTGCTCAGAGTCCCGACCTAAACCCTATCGAACATTTATGGGACGAGTTAGAGCATCGATTGAGGGCCAGGGAACCACGTCCGACATCTATAGCTGCACTGGCCATGTTCTTGAAGCAGGAATGGACATAAAAACCCTTAGCTCTGTATCAAAACTTTGTGCAAAGCATGCCCCACAGGGGCATGTAATTTCAGCACATGGGTGCCCATCCCATTCTTAAATCAGGTCCACTTTCACATGTTTCCAATAAAACGCACTGTCCGGTCCATTAGTGTAGAATAGTATATGTAAATATATTAAAGTATTTTTAGAGAAAATAGATAAGAAAGAATAAATAAGATGTGTAAATAGATTTAAATATTAATATTATTATTGTTACTTATAATGTTATGATTATAATGTAATAAGGATATTATTATTGTTCTTAGTCTTTTGCGTAGATATAAGTAAAAACAAAATTGAAACTGAATTACCATCCATCCATCCATCCATAGTATTCTGTCCGGAGACAGGTCCAATTCTATGGAATTCGCATGGAATTCCCAGAAGTTCCTGGGGAAAGATACTGGGATGGTTTCCTGTTGCCTTCCCCAGGACGCCACTACTGGACCACAACAAAAATACCTGCAGGTCACGGGTTATGTACCAATAGTCTATCCTCATCAGGTGATCAGGAGCTCACGTAATCCATGTAATTATCCTTGGAACGAGGTCTATCTTCGCTGTTTATTTGTTTGACTTACTTATGCAACAATAAATCCTATTTTTCGTCCACATTTCCATATGCTTCTTATTATTATTACTATTATGATTTTATATTAATACAGGAACCATAATTTGGAACCAAGAAAACCACGTTCATCTGTGCATAGTATTTGGAACCACCATCGTTTCTGAAACTTTATCAATTCTGAAGCTAGTTTATGCTTTTTAATTTCGAAATTAAAATTATTGTAGAAAAATATATTAGTTTGAGATTCACAATCCATCCAGAATAACCCTGAGATTGTAAGTCCAAGGGAGAAACGGACGAAACACAGAAGAGACAAGAAACAGCCATGCCAACACCGGGATTCGAACCCAGGTTCCGACACAACGGCCACACGGCAGACCGCCATCTATACTGCTCGTCCAAACGGAACTATTTCAGTTTTTATTTTTTAGGATTTCTTTTTTTATTTTAACTTGATACTGAAGTAGTTTGTACTATAAATTAAATTTAAATATATTTTTAAACAGATATAATTATTATATCTGAAATAGAAAAGCAAAATGATCCTCTTTCGTGTAGATTAGTTGACTTATAAAGAGCTGTTTCTAAAATGATTCCTTGACTATTTCAGGGTGGTATCTTAGCTTCTGCATGACCATCCGCGTCTTCTTATGCGAATGAGATTTCTACAGAAACTGCAGATTTAACTGAATTTCTTTTCCTCCCATAGACAGCCCACATGTAAGTTTCTTTAATTTCATAATTAAAGCAATTTTTCACTGTGAAGTTTTTACTCGCAGAATTCCTTCCTTCTTCCCAAAGCTTCTCCAAGTGCTTTCTATTCAAATAAGTCCTTTTTCTAGACTTCAAACAATTCTTAATTCATTTCTGAAAAAAGCGCAATGAGTTTTCTTCCGTTGGTT
>JAFIDM010108648.1:0-10550 GCA_023159025.1 Thereuonema tuberculata | reverse complement strand
GTTTTTTTCATTGGAGGGCCGTTTTGATTGAAAACTTCCTAGGAAACAAAAAAAGCTGAAAATTATGAAGAACTTCTTTACGAAATGTTAACAAACTTTAAAACACTGGGTTCCAAAATGAGTGTTAAACTTCATTTTCTACACAGCCACATCAATTATTTTCTTGAAAATCTTGGTGCTATGAGTGAGGAGCAGGGTAAAATGCTTCATCAAGATATCAAAACATTGGAACGAAATATCAGGGCAAATGGAATGAATCTATGTTGGCGGATTATTGTTGGTGCATAAAAAGGGAGTCTTCTGAGAGTCACCGCAGAGCGTCAAAACGGCGAAAGATTTCGAGAGACAACTAACTAATCTTATAACAGCAGAATCAACATAAATTTTTTATATTTGTTAGTTAAGGTTTTTCACTTGTCTTGATACTTTCATAACTCAGATTATCTCATTAATTATTATTTTTTTTTAATTACAAAGTTCGCCAAATTTCTTATTTTTTTGAGTTTAAGTTAGCAAATTACAATAAAAATAGACCTGATATAAAAATTCTAAATACAGATTCGGATTCAGGATAGCTGAGTTTACTAAAATCAGTTTTTTTTTTCTCTTGAAGCAGACAGAAAGGTGAAACACTGCCGATAGGGGAAATTCTGGCTCTGCGGTCGAAAAATGCATCATGAAATTTGCATATGCGGGTACTTTGTGACACTATATCGAGGATAAAAGGAGAGGTTGCTGGAATTCTAGTCATTCTGCAAGAAGTCGCCCGTCGATGTCGTTGTCAATATGTGATCCTGCCTTATTAGTCAAGCTGTTTTATCAGCGGGATGAAAATGCCAATGCTTTTTTTCGTGAATACCAGCGGTTAAAACAGTACGTAGAGGAACGATGACCATAACTAACTTACGAAGAATGGTTGAAAAATTTGAAAGAACAGGAACTCTTGGTGTGCAACCAGACCGTGGATATAAACGTATCAAGCAGGAACAAGTTGAAGAAGTTGCAACTGCCGTTCAGGATCAGGCCATAGCTAATAAGCAGTGTACCAGCAGTGCACGTTTAATATCATGACAAGCAGATATCCCGTTGTTGACGCTGCAGAAGATATTGCGTAAGACCCTAAAATTTTATCCGTATAACGTAAAACCCATTCAAGAATTGCTACAAGGGGAGAGAAATATCGATTAGAGTTTGCTTTGAGATTTTTGGCTCGATTGGAAGTGGATGACGAGTGGCCTTGGCGGATATTACGGAGCGATGAAGCTCACTTCCATGTGCACTGTGGTATCAACACACACAACCGCCGTATTTGGGCTGATACAAATCCACATGGTGGTCAAGAGATCCCCTTACATTCGCCGAACGTCACAGTTCATCACTTCATCAGTTCAGTGAGTTCACTGCTTCTTTTATCATCGGCCCGTACTTTTATGAAGAAGTTGGTAGAAATGAACTAGTGACTTGTTCTGTCAATTCCGACAGGTATGCCGATATGCTCGAGAACTTGGTGATACCTCAATTGCAGCAAAGAAATTGTATCGATTCTGCCATTTTCATGTAAGATGGTGCGCCACCGCACATCGGACGTCAGGTGAAGGATGTCCTACGTCAACATTTCACAGACGCTAGAGTAATTAGTCGCGCATTTCCCATGAATTGGCCTTCGAGGTCCCCTGATCTGAATCCTTGCGATTTCTGGTTGTGGGGCTACCTGAAAAGCAATGTGTATCAAGGATATGTTCCTGACATTCCCGCCTTAAAAGATCAAATAACGTTACATGTCAGACGAATAAATGCCGACATGCTGCGAGCCACCGTCGAAAACCTCGTATACCGCATGCAATTAGTGGAACATCAGGCTGGTGGTCACCTTGAGCAAAATTTGTAGGTTGCTATAATAAACGTTTTTCATTGGTATTTGGTGTGTTGTTATTTACTGTTTCCATTGGCAGTTATTTATTCTTTTTTCACATATTATGCGCTTGTAGCGCCAGAATTTCGTCTATCGGCGTTGTTTGATACTAATTTTTTTTTTTGACAAATCAAAACCTCATACTTTCATGTGTATGGTATCCAAATTTTGTTATATTTCGTCCAGTATACAACACGCTACAGGGCTCCGAACACCTCCTGTTATTTCTGGATCATCCGGTATATCGAAGAACTTTATTGTAATAAGGTAAAGGTTTATTAGAAAAAGCAAGCCGGATAACAAGCGTCATTACTGAAAACACGTATGATAATTAAAGAAAATGCTAAAAATGGCAGCCTCCATGTTCCAAACATAACTGTGCTCAGTGGATTATTTCCATGCAAGATCGACCTGTCTTTCTTGTTCTATTAACATGCCGAACGCATCAAAAATTCTTGCAGTTAGAGCATCTTCATGGAGCACTTCTGTTGCGTAAACCAACTGCTTTATGCGGCCCCAAAGATATCATCAAGAAGTGAAAGGTCGGGTGAGGGCGGGCCAAGGCATAGGTCTAGCTCGACCAATCCATCTCTCGCAGAACGTTGCGATTAAATGTCTTTGAACTTGACAACCAAAATGTTGTTCGCAGCATCATGCTGAAACCATAGACTTGCGCGATCATACAATGGTATGTCGTCGAAAACGTGATCAACTTCGTTTCGTAAAAATTCCAAATAGCGATCCACTTTGAGTCAACTTGCAGTACGAATGCACCTATGAGTCTATTGCCTCCATTCCTCTTGAAAGCTGGAATTTCGCATTATGTGAGGATTTGCATGAGCACAAACATGAAGATTATGAAGATTGAGGACGCTCATTCTTATAAAATGTGCCTCATCCGACCACATAACGCATTCTGGAAATACGTCATCGGCTTCCGTTTTGTGTAGCAGCCACTGATAAAACATTCTCTGTCTAGGGAAATCAGCCGGTCGCAATTGTTCAACTATTTTGTTATGATAAGGGTTCTGCAAGTCTTCGCCTTGAGTATGCCAAACTGCCACCTAAGGAATATTGAGCATTCTGCTAACACGCCTCGTGCTAAGTGTTGGATCATCAGCAACTACATTTAAAATGGAGTTTTCAACATCCGGTTGTCGTCGTTGAGGATGTCCAAGATCTACAGACTTACTATTTGAAACCAACACACTTTCTGTTTCTCGCAATTGCGCAATGGCTCTCGCAATAACTCCAAAGTTTGGGTCGCGTCTTTTCAGGTATGATTCAACGTATCGCCGCACCGTAGCTTCGTAATTGCCTTCACAATAACCTACAGATAATATCATGTTGGTATATTCAGCGGATCTGTAGATGGCCATGGTTACAAAGAAACTGCCATGTCCATACACAGTGGATCCAGTGAAAGAAAACAAAAGGCGCGCGCTGTAGACGGCCAATTTACACACATCAAGATGGAAAACATCAAGTCAATGTCGGTAGAGGCTGCCTGTGCTGTTTAAAAGTGAAACTTTTTTTAAAGCAGGCTTGTCATTCGTCAAAGTCTCGTATTGGAGAAGAAACCGGTTGTGGAATATAACTTTTTAATTGTGTATGCATGTTTTAACTAGTCTTGTGCATTGGCTGTTCCCAGTTTTTAAGAAAATCATTTTTATAGATTTTCTTGCCATCAATTCCTTGCTTTGTCACTTTAAGATGAATTAGTTAACACTTCCTTCAGAGCATTCTTTTATCTTAAATATATTTTGCAATTGTTTAGCAAATAATTCACTTTATGAAATTTCCGTCAGTAGACCTAATAAGAAATTAGATAAAGGAGAAAAAAATACTTAAGCTCTTTCACTAATTAAAATGCTTGAAAATTGTTTGCAAATATAATGGAAAAGTCACTTTCTTGCCACTATTTTTGTAATTTGAAATAAATGAAGAAAAATTATTTAAATTAAAATAAAATAAAATTAAAAAACAAAAAGCTTAAAATGAATATTAAAATATAAAAGACTCACTGTAATTAAAATATACACATGTTCCACTTATTGTTCTAATAGAGTTCACATTTACTTGAAAATTTGGCTTCATTTCATCTTTATTATTGTGAATTCCAATCTGTAACAAGTTTTAGGAAAAATCACTTAAAGTAAATGTTATTTAATCATCATAAAATGGTGGAACATTTATTTTATTATATTGAAAGTCCTTGAATAATTGTGAATTTCGACTAAATTTTATTACTTGTAAGAAAGAAGTATGTTAAACAATTATTTTGATCTATCGTCAGATAACTATTTTAAATACAAGAAAAAAAATTAACATATGTACCACTCCGAAGAGTATAACACTGAACAAATAAAGATAACACACAACATAATTATTAGATATAGAAAATTTTTAAGAAATAATTAAAAGTAACTGATTTTTTTTAAACAAAATTATTTACTTGAATTATAACAGATGCTACATTTTGAATGAAATTTAAATAAAAAAATCTTATACTAAAAGATCTAAAGGATAAAAGCATTTTGTTCAATTATTGGAAGTTCCAGTTCCAGCAAATGTCTTTCTTTTTCTTAAACTTCATAAGTAATGTGCTGCACTATCAAGGGTAAGAATAACAAAAGGCACTAATATATTTCCATTGTCAAGTTAAGACAATTTATCATCGACAATATTAACAATTAATATTACATTTGGAGATATATATTTCCAATAAAATTTTGTTCCGAAAAAAAAATTTAATGATTGAACGGTTTCACGATTTGAACCATTCGTTATTCCGCTCTGCATTTATAAGTTCTAAATCAGTTGTTGTGCTAGCTGATATAATAAAGAAGGAAAATTCTGAGAATGGTATCAACGACTGCTGCCAATCTTACAAATTACACCACCTTTTTCATTGCCATCTATACCAATGTATGGTTTTAACATCATAAAAACTAAACTTTCTTGTGCATTTTCTCATTTATTGTAACCCTTTTACTTCATTAAATTTTGTAGTCTAAAGGCTTTATAGCTTTAGAGTCACTATAACATTATAGTTTGCTATAATGTTGCTGTCTGAATTTTTCTCCAAAATTTTAGATAATAGTTCAGGAGCGAAGGGGTTCTTGCGGGAAGGATGCTTGACTCTGCACTGCGGAGGCCACTACTGAGCACCAGGTCCACTTGTTGAGTCCGAGTACTGGTTCTTCTCCGTGAAGGCAGCTTGCCAAATCCGGGAACAATCAGCTTCTCTCGGGGACGGGTGCAATTTGCAAGTTGTAGCCCTTTTTCCACTCCGTGGATTGACGACAACCGCTCGACGACCCTCTTCTATAGTCTGATTTCACTGCTGGAGCTGCTTAGTTGGACTCCAGCCCAAGAACTCTACTCGAAGAAGACCCACTTACGGCTGGCTGCTGCCGACGAACTCCCCCTTACCTGACTCTGCTACCCTATTTATTGCCGTCTGGTGCCTCCTCCTGGCTTCTAGAGCAGAATTCTTTTACAACTTCTCATGTCATTCATTGTCATTTTCATTCGCCCGACTAGTTTTTCAGTTATTCCGAGTTTTTTAAGAGCATAGTATAAACATTTCCTATTTATGCAATCTTATGTAACTTTATAATCAATAAATAAGTGATATAGACCAATTTGTCTCAAGGTGAATGTGTGATCTGTAGTTGATTTCTCTGGGAGGAATCCACATTGATTTGCTCCCATTTGTTTTATTATTTTATATGCTCTCATTTTTATATCTCAAATTCGGAAGTGTTATGTCCGATAATTCCCACATTCCATTTCCATATTTCCAGCTTTTTATGTTTATCAATTCTGTCTTCTTTTGCCTATGGATTTTCTTTTCCGTCTTTCTTTTTTCTTATATTCTTCCCGTATTCTCCATATACAATTCTTTCGTAATGCCCTTCTATAGGCCTCATTCTTTTCTTCAGTTGCTACTTTCCATCAAACCATTATCAAATCGGGATCTTTTACGTTCACGATTGGTCCTTAATACTTCATTTGCTCCATTTTCAAGTGTCACTTTAATCTTTTCTCATCTTTCCTCAATGCTGTCACAACTACTACCTCCTTCAAAGATCTCAGTTATTTTTTCCTGATATAGTTTCCTAACTTCATGTGACTCAAATGCAGCTGTATTAAATTTACCTAAATTAGTTCTAGATCTTTTTGGGGCATTGGATATCTTGCCCTTATAATGGTCTGAGTCTAAGTTGGAGCCTCTGAGTGTTCTCACATCGAGATGGTCAGATTTTTATACCTAGCACCAATTAAGATGTGGTCTATTTGATTCACAATGTCGGCATCTGGTGACTTCCATGTCCCGTTATAAATTTCTTTATGTGAAGAATAAAAATGTAGATCCTATGACCATATTTCGGGAGGTGCAAACAAAATAATTCTCAAACCATTATTATCACTAATGGTATGTTTCTTTTGTAGACCAATTGTTGGTTTGAAAACAAGCTCTTTTCCCATCTGCACATTCAGGCCATTTATAATGATTTTAATATCATGGCCCTGACAGTTATCATATGCCCGTTCAAGTACATCATAGAATTGTTCCTTTTTCTCTTCTCAAATTCCGCAGTTGGGGCATGAGCATTAAATATACTATAATTAAAGAATGCTTCTTTTATACTGAAGATTGATAATCGTGGGCTTAAAGATAAAGATCCTATCACCAAATACTTAAGTTGATGGTGTACAATGAATCCTGTGCCCAGTTTACGTCTTTACAGCTATGGAATACATTGGCTTCTCTCGTCTCTAGGGCTCCATTTCCTGTCCATCGTATTTCTTGAAGGACTATAATACTAGACTTAAACTTCATTATTTGTTTGTTGAACATTTTTAACGCTCCTGATCGCTATAAAGTCCGTACATTCCAAATTCCAATATAGATATCTGACTTTTCTCCATTTTTTCCTTCATCCTTTTTCTTTTTCCATCAAACTGTTCATTATGCTTATACTTGCTGTAGTCATTTCATCAAACTTTTCTTTAAAGCTTCTTTTCTTTAAAGTTTCGTAATTTGATAAATTTTCGAATGATCAGTAGTTGGCCTCTCGATCAACCCTCTGCCCACAGGAAATTTTTAATCAGAGTTTTATTCTTTCCCTAGCCTTTGGAGAATCAACTCCATGTAGTACAAGGCAGAAACAGCTGGTTTTGGTCCGCCCCGGGCAGGGGCGGTCTGGCATAATTGGGGGTCCATCGGCTGGAAACGAATTTGGGGCCCTTTACCATATCTCTGGCGAAAATAACCAGTACATGATTTACCGGGGTGGAGGCAGAGACGACGCTAAGAGGGTGCGGGGCCCGAAGAGAATTTTGCGGGGCCCTTGACATACTTGACAACCAAAAACAAAACAGGGCAATCCTATCTTAACAACCAAAAAAAACCACAGCAATTCAACCAAAAGGGGGCCCCCATAATCATGGATTGACTGTAAAAATACAAACTTTCGAGGGTGAAAATACTAATTTTACTTTCACTCTTACATCTACCCAGTGCCCCATCGGGGGCGCCCCTGGGCTCGAGGCCGTCGGTGATCGCCGACCTACCGACCTGGCCAGACCGACCCTGGCCCCGGGTATTTTCCCGGTAATCACCATTTATGGTGAGCATTCTCCTATCCGCCACCTGAGAAGGTCGCCCAAGGGAGACTAACAACTTCACACGGGTTTTAATTGTAACATCTCAAATATTTACTAAAATGTATCTTATTGCAAATAAAAGTTGATTTTTGAAATATAAAAACCAGGACAAATATTAAATTTAACAAAAGAATAACCCACTTAGATTAAACTAAAGAAAAAGAGAATCAAGCAATGTGGTCCGCTTAGTTACACGTTAAGATGAGACTATTCAAGAAGAATGGGAAAAAAAATGAAAAATGGAAGGGACGAGTATCAAATTCAGAACAAAAAATTATTTTTTTAAAAAAACAGAATTAAAAATGGAAATGGATTATTAGATTAAAAACAGAAAAATATAGTGTGAAAACTGTAACCCCTTTCTGTGGTTTAATAGACGCACATATAAGCGGGGGAAGAGGTGAGGTAAAGGTGAATTAACAGCAGTGAAGGGCTTAAAGGATCAACGAGGCACTGGGTCCAAATTTTATCGGTTAAGAAGTTAATAAATAGAAAATCAAAGGATTAGGAATACCGAGAATAGATGATAGTGTCGGGCAGGGGAACCAGAGAGGAAGGGGACTGTTTTGTCAACAATGTAGGGTGGAGAGAAGTGTCACCAAACTGTCTGGCAGGGACTGAGAGACTGTCGTGAAGGAGAAGTGAAGAAGCGGTGCACAAAGGAAGGACTCGAAATGGCCTGGGACAAAATCCATAGATCAATAGAACACTTAACACGGAGTCAGATGCAACACGTAAATCGGTAGGTAATTGAACCGCACAGTATCCATCTGAGACCATATGCAGTCCGTAGAGCTTTACTAGAGGCCTTAGAGAAAAGAGAAGCCGGTCAGTATCCAGTCCACACTTTTGCTCTGCCTAGTGCAGCTTCCGGCTGAGAGCAGATAAGATACACAGAACCGTCAACTTCGGTTTCCCTTCTTTCAACTTCGGAGCACAGACGACGAGGGAAGGGCACACCAGATATGATTCCAGCGCATTCGGGTGAGCTTCTGTTGCTCTGTTTGCAGCAACGCACTTTCACTTCACTGGAAGGTGAGGATTTGCAAAACGGTCTTTCTGACAACAATTTATAAGATCCTTTCCTGAAAACGAATAATCAAAGACTAGACCTTCCGAGCAGACCTCAGCTAGGTCTCTCCTGAGATAGGCCAAGCAAACTTCAGTACTCACAGAATCCGTAGTTTCCTTTTAATGGGTGCAAGCATTCAGATAAAAGCAGATAGCTGACTGTCTGTCTTTTCCAGGTGCTCTCTTAACTCTCTCTGTTCTTTTCCTCGTATTCCCAAGTCGGCACTATCCCTTACTGGAATGACTTCACTAAGCGCAGGAGGATGGGAGTAGATGAATGTAGATTGTGTCGACATGTCTACCAGCACATCTGGTGGCCCTATGTCCCCAGCCCCGAAACAAAGGGAATGGGCTATAAAAGAATGCTTTAACCCGTTTCGTGCTTCACCCGAGCTATCTCGGGTTAGTGACATTTTCCGCTGTGTGCGACTACCGAGTATACATATATTTGAAAGGTGACAAATTTTTTCTATCAGATCGAGCGAATTGCTTTGGTTTTCTTGTAAAATAATAATCAGTTGTAGTTTGAGTTGTTTCAGCCTCTAAAAGGCGCTTCAAATTAGCTCTTTGAACATGAGCAGTATTTTAAAACAACAAATATCTGCTGGCTTTGAGTCTCTTGCCTCATAAAATGCCTCACAAAAAAAGCTAGATTTCGGTGAATTATAATTTATTTCTTTATATTGAAGAACTTTTATTCCAAGATGATTCGAAATTATTGCTTTTTTATTATCACTAAAAACTAAAACTTTGTTATCAATTTTTTTTGTTAACATTTTGTAAACATTGTTATTAATTTTCATCTTTGACTTATTTTCTTCAAAAACTTATAATCAAACCTGAGGTTAAACACTACACGTAATATTTTCGTATAATATAAAACTAAATCATTAATTATTTCGGAGTGCAAAACAATTGAAATTAATTAATGAAAGACTACTGAAACGTGAGGCTTAACTCGCTAAAACACTAACACTCAGAGCACCCCACCTCCACCGAAAACCCGGCAATTAACGGGTTAAAGAGGATTTGTGAAAATACAATAAAAGCAACTGGGAGACTAAAATGGGAAGATAAAGCGAGTACAATGAATGCGATATCATAAGGATAGATAGAGTATCCCAAAGCATCTGGAAGCCGCCTGTGGAAGGAAAGAAACAAATATTTAAACCATTGTTTCGGTAAATGAAGAAGGTAGAAAAATATTCTAAAAACTTTGAAGAATGAGTAAAATAAAGGGTAGGAAATGAATACAGATGTAGCGAGCCCTGCAAGCGGAGGTGTTGAGCAGTGGAATGGCAAGTGGAGTATAAAAAGGAGTGACATCTGATCGCGACACAAGGGAAAGAGGGGAATGGATGCCGACGGTGATGAGACTAGAGAGGGTAGCCCCATAGCCTATGAATAGGGTGAATGGAGGAAGGCGGGGGCATGATCAGAAAGTTAACAAAGTTCGAGGCTTGCAAATAACCTATAAGAAGGATTACGAATTTTTTATGGTTCCTAGGAGATTGAATTTCCCAATTAATCATATATTCCAAGTTTTAACGTAGGAACTTATGTCACAACTCATACCTGGTCAGAAAAGGCTGAGTCCCATTTTTCTGGCGGCCTTTCTCATTCCCAAGAGACCTCCGAACTTCTTATCATCATGCCATACCGGCATGATAATTTTGTCCTACTTCATGCTCTTCCCCGATTTGCTCATCCTTCATTTCCGATCGAAGTGTATTAATAGTCATTTGGTAGGAGTCATCGGGCAGTTGAGGCTCTTTTATTGATGGGGCTGAATATCTTCACATTTCTGCACGTCATACACATCCGGAGCGGGCATTTCGACTATTGCAGGTCATTCAACTTCACGCCAAAAGAAATTGCTGGAGAATTTTCC
>JAFIDM010108647.1:0-10552 GCA_023159025.1 Thereuonema tuberculata | reverse complement strand
AAAATGAATCCCATTTCATTCAGTTTTTTTGAAAAAATTATAAAAAAATAATAAAATTTTGAAACAAAAATTGAAATTGACAAATTGTTTCTATAAGAATTAGTAACTGTTATTTGTTTAAGAATTTGTGATTGTTATATAGATTGTTATGTGTTGTATGAATTTATTTTGTTGTTCAAAAAAAGGTTTGTGCCATGAATGACTACATGATTGTTTATGATTAGAATTCTGTTTTAAGTGTTAGAGAAAAAATCTGTTAGGTTTTTCTCTACATTTTCTGTAGTTTTTTTCCATGAAGAAGATTTCTGCTGAAGAAATCGAAATATAGATGTTTTAAGTGGAAGAAGGAGTTAATGAGTTATTTGTATTTATATATTTAAGAAGAATTTTTGATTTTCATTATCAAGATAGCATTGGAACTATTAGAGACTGGAGCATTGTATCCACGTGCTAACGAATGATCAACATTGTAGGAATGAAATAAGTATATTCATCCAGAAATTTATAAATATCTGCCTTTATTACAATTTTTAATTTTTTTAATGCTAAAATGCTGTATTACAACACAAATACAAAATATTTACTTTGAATTTAATTAAATAGCAATATATATCAAGGTATAATTTTTGTCAGTTTTGTTATTAACTAACAATTAAGGCACACTGTCTCAGATAAGCTTAGATCAGATCAGCTAAATTCCCACTCGGCATCCGCTCCGCTCAGAACAGAAGGTCAGTCAAGCCCAAGTCACAACACTGTCTTTAAAAGTTGAGTTGATTAGAACGTTCTGATTTTATAGGTTTTCTTAAATTAGTGATTACAAAACTTCTTTATGTAAAAAGTTTTCAGACATGAAGGCCTAATTTTTTTTTTGTTATTAAATAATATCACGACATATTTTTTCTCTCTTATTTATTAAGTAATTACTCAGAAAGTGATACAGATCAGTTAAGGAAACCAAGTCATACACAATACTAGCAGGAGTATAGCTTAATTTACACTTAAAATAAACATAAGTAGGCCTATTTCAAGTTTTGATTAATATTTTGGTTCATTATTTGTATTATTTCTTTATATTATTTCTTGTAATTTTATCATTATCTAAAGTATTAGTTACTTTGTTACCAATAGTTCAGTCACAGTGAAGCATCTAAATGCATTCAGTTTAATGATTTAAAATATACGAGTTTATTATAGTATTTGTAGGCCACATCTGAATAACTGAAAATGCTAAAGGCTTATGTTTCACAGAAAACAATTAGATTTTAAAACAATTGATGCAGTCAAACATAATTTACTTTTAAATTTCTGTTCAATCACCTGTAAAATATGTAATGGCTCAATAAAAATAATTTTAATTACCAATTTCATTCAAATTTGTTGATATTTTCTCCCAAATAGTTTCCTTCAATGAACTATTATAATAATCTTTGTTACTACGGTCGTAGAGTACTGGATACTGTTCAACCATAACAATAAGCTTTTCATCTAAAGACACAGCGAAAGAAATCCACCTCACAACGTATGATAAAGGCGAGACAGCAGCTGAGAGGGAGTCTCCTGCGCATCCCTTCAGAATACTTCGGAATCGGAACAAAATCGACGAGCGAAAAATTCTGACGCGTTCTGATCTGAGCGGAAGCAGTGTGTGGTGTTACATTGAAATGCATGGCTTCTGAATTTTTCTGATCTGACAGTCGTGACCAGCCTAATAAGTGAAGAAATTTTCATGTGAAGAATGTTATAAATGTATTTAGTTTTTAGAATTTTACAATAGCTATTTTTTTTTTTTTAAATTTCTTCTATAGTGATTTGTGAAATATTAATTGGATTTTATTTTGTAGTTCAAATGATTTATTAATATCATTTGATTACTATACATTGTATATGAAGAATGAATTGATTTCTAACCAATTATTTGTTAGCCTGAAAAGCAGTGTTTTTTTTCTTTTTAAATAATACTTCGTCTTCTCAGTTTACACAAGCTGTATCATTGATGGCGTGAGTGCAGCAAAGTCAGTGGTCCCAGATACCTAAAACCCCCAGCTGTTACTAATTGACTGCAGGAAGGACAATGTACATCGTCATTATTTATTATCTGAATCCTTTAGAAGCAATAGAGATTTCATTTTTGAAATAAAACTCCTTTTTCTTCGCTCTAATGCAAGGAAGATCAAAACTATCATATTTCTGAATTCTTGATCATCGTTGACTGTCATCAGATCAGAGACTGCTATTTTTCACTTCGTTTTGCAGTCTGAAAACTACTGCTGAGCTAACTCCTAAAAAATCACTTGTCACGACAATGGCTCAGACTGACTGAAAAGCCTTATTTCGACAGAGTTTGCAAGATATATATATATATATATATATTCAATATAATTTGTTTCAATTGGTTACGAAAAGCAAAATCTTTGCCAAATCAGCTAAACAATTGACAGGAGAACAAGTATCCACTTTGAATTACCGTACGAATTAAACTGGTTTTTTATTATAAATGGTATTAAGTGTACAGTGATGTTATAAATGTCATTTTTATATTCAATTCATAATGTAAAGCCTTAGCAAATTAGATAAGATTTATTGATATAAGTTTTTAGGTAAGTGCTCATAGTTCCTTAATCAATATGTCAAGCCCTATTCCAACTCTAATTTCTACAATGCTTTCTTCATTAACAGATGCCAAGTATAGATAGTAATGGTATAGTGTTTTTCTTTTGCAGTGGGAATCCAAAACGCTATAAAAGTCGAGCTGTTTTGAGAATGGCGCCTAATTATCACATTCCTTATGAAGATCAGCGACTGGATGTTCCCAGTGAAGAAACAGAAACAGAAGGAGAACGACATCTAAAAGAACTATTAAAACAACAATTGGAAACTAAGACCTCCATCAATGAGTAAGTAAAACCCTTTTTCCATTTTAATGCTTTATATTCTACTTTTCTATGGCAATTCTCCTGTAGTGCATGGGATAATTAAAATAAATATTCAAATTTTTCTTTTCCAATGTACTAAACATCTAAATGTATTTGCATAATACAGTGAAACCTCGAATAGCGGACAGTCACGGGACCGGAAGTTTCGTCCGCTATTGGGGAGGACTATTTTTTTTTCATTTTTTAGCTTACAGCATGTCATTTAATGAAAAATTACGTACAATCTTAAATTTCTACAATTAACATTGCCCTATGAGAAAATATGAACAATTGCAAACTGTTTACTATTTTCCTTTTTAAATGAATGCTAATCCATTAGTCTTACTTAAAATAATGACAAAATTAATTAGAGTATTAATTTTGTCGTTATTTTAAGTAAGACAAACGGATTAGAAAATTAATCTTATTAACTAAAGTAATCAGTTAACAGAGTTTGACATTTCTTTTTTGCATTGAAAACATGTTTCTCAATATGAATATTTAAATCGTTTAACTTTGCAAGGCCTTCAGAGTCCCCTTTGCTTCCAACGCCTTTTCTTGCAATAATGGCCCACTAATGGAAATGTTTTTTGCTTGTGCAGCGCAAACCAATCGAAGACAATAGAGTCGATCGCACTTGTCTCCGTTTCCGAACTTTGATATGTTTGGAGTTTGTGATCCATAATTTCAAAATTTCCTCTGGACGCTACGTATTACTGTAGCCTGATTCTATTGCTTTTGAAAACAACACAAGATCGTTCATTTTCTGTAGAATGTTGTCCATTATTGGGAGTGTCCGCTAATCGGAGGTCAATACATGGAAATGTCTATATTAAGGGACTGGGGATTGCAAAATTGTCCGCTTTTGGGGGGTGTCCGCTTTTCGGGAGTGTCCGTTAGTGGAGGTTTCACTGTATATTGAAATTCTGCTATTAATGCTTCAGTTCTTTTGTAACAAGCTTTTTCTGATTGATTGATTGATTCTTGATACGTGCATCCAGCTTCAGGTAATACCGACGGCACGGTGTCTCTCATAAACATGGCATGCTAGTCTCCAATAGGTAGGTTCAATAAGTATTTGTTTGAGAGTACAATCAGGTTGGAGTCTTCTCTTCAATTCATCTCTGACATCTGACTTGTTAGTACAGTACAGAAGGATATGTTGTAGAGTCTCTTCCTCAGCTTGGCATGCAAGACACAGGGGCGACTCAGCGAGTTGAAAGCGGAAAAGGTAGGACTGGGTAACAATGTGTCCTATTCTGGCTCGTGATGCGAATGATGAAACAGATCTAGGTAGGTTTTTGTAGATATCTGTATCGTTAGGTTCTTTGAGGAGACTGTAAAGATGGCGGCCAGTCGGTTCATCATTCCAGCTTTCCACCCACCTTTGTCTTAGAATTTTGCGGGATGCAGCTATGCAGCTTGAAAGAGTATATTCTTTAGAAGGAACAGGATGCATATTTGTGGCAGCTTTTGCGACTTTATCAGCTTTTTCATTTCCGAGAAGCCCGCAATGGCTCGGTATCCATTGGAAGCAAATTTCTTTTTGAGTGGTCATGTTCAGGAGATGGAAAATCTCTTGGATCCTGTGATAATAGCTTGAGGGTTTATATTGCGTGAGGAGTTGTAATGCACTTTTAGAGTCACTGAGTAGTTTTTAGAGAAAAACTTAAAATATATGCTTAATGCATAAGAATCACACAAAACAGCTTCTTCTGCCTTAAGAGAATAGAATTAATAATGCTGTGAAGTATGAAAAGATATAAGTGGATTTAAAAAAACGATTTTGATCTTGCTACAATCATTCAAGTGTCGTGATGCAGGAGACTTGCATGAATTAATATTTCATATTTACATTGCATGAAACTTACATGAACTTTTCAGTTCTTTTTAAGTTATTTTTAACATTTTCTAACGAGGATTTAGGCAGTGTCCTGATGATAGTGAAGTATAATATCTTCAATATTAGTTAGTTTTCATTATCATCAAAGTGATTCAGATATCAATATCAGCTTGTTTTGTAAGCTTTGGCCTGATATGGTAAGTAGTGAAGCGGAGAATGTGGATCTTCCTTAACAGGTTCCAGAGAATTGTAAGAGAATACAGTAGGCCAGCTGTAATGTGGGAAGATACGCATTAGAGAAGAGCAGACTTCCAGATAAACGAATGCAAGTTTTACTCGATGGAACACTCACCAGGGGATGGGGAAAACCACATCCCAAGATAAAACAAGGAATGAGATGACTAAAGGCTACTAGCATAGGAAATTGATAGCAGAGTTGCTGGTGTGGGATTGCTGCAAATTGAGTCTGAGAGCATTCTCTTGTGGAAACCAATATTGTCGCTATTATATCAAAATGTCGTATGTCAAAATTACCAAAAAAAAAAATTTATTGAGGAAAAACACTTGTATTTGTTAGCTACATCTGCTCTCAAATTGTTGTATGTGATCAGGTGATAGAACTCAAGTTACAGATTAGAAACAAAACGCATGCTAAGTTAAAAGAAAAAACTAATTGCAAAACATCATATGTAAGTAGCATTGCATTACAAAAAGAAATTGGTTAAAACCAGTGTCTACATATTGCATGATGTGCCAACCAAAGTTTAAAATTATGGTATCAAGTATTTAGGGTTAATACAAAATGAAAACAGAAGCTTTTCTTAGCTACTGAAAAATGTAGATTTTGACATACGACATTTTGATATAACAGCAACGATATGTATATAACAGAGGCAAAATAGAAATGAAGAAAAAAAAAAGGCCTGAAGTTATCTATCTAGGAAACTTAATTTTTTTAAAACATTTTCCCTTCTACTAAAGTCTTTGAAGATATAATATGATTACATATCACATTTGGTAAGGATTACTGTGCAGTGATGCAATGAATTCCTCCTCTTGGCACAGCTCTTGTAAAGCTATTCCATTGAGAAGAATTAGTATAGAATGAATTGATTGAGAATTAAACAATTTGGAAATATTGTACAAAATGGAAAACTCCACTGATGATTGAACATTTAGTGAGATTTCATCAACTTTTAAATGGAACTTTTTCTATAATAAAACTTTTAACATGTGTGAATAATTAACTGTTAAAATATTAAAACTTTTAAAAACACACTATACACAATTAAAAACATGGTAACAAGTTTCGAGTACCTTTTCCATAAGCCATCCTCAGACTAAAGTGTCTTCGGTCTGAGGATGGTTTATGGAAAAGGTAGTTGAAACTTGTTTTACCATGTTTATATATAGTTTTTTTAGAAGTTTTTAATATTTTAACAATCTTTTTATGATTTGTTTATTGGCTAAATGTACAATGTAGTCAGAGAAAGGAATTTCTTAAAACAAAATAAGAATCCAAGTGTTTGTATCATTTATATTTTAGTATTTGTATCTAGAACGAATGAATCTCGGTATATGGCACCATCTCGGGTAGTAGTGCCACTTACTGCAATTGAGCTGTGATTGCCCACTGAGAACTGCTAACAGGGGTGTTAGTATCACTACAGCTGAGTCATGTTTCATATGATCTCTCGGTGCTTTATAGCCAGTGGGGTTGGAGTGCAGGTCTCTTAGTCCTCAGCATGTCTCAATGTCGTATTTTACACAGTTTTGATCAACTGACAGAGGTTGAGAGAGGGCTTATAATGGACTGCGGGAGGCAGACTGATTGTTCTGTTGAGTTGGTTGCCAGCTGGACCGTTCCAACTGTACTATGCAATGGTATTGGGAGCACTGGAAATATGAGGAACACACATGCACAGGGAAGGCACTGAGAGACCTAGACAGACTACCAGAAGAGATGTATCTATCGTGCCATCGTCTGACAAGTTCAAACAGTTCCAAGGGTGTTCCTGTCCACCATCTAGACATTAGCACCATCACTAGAAACTCATGTCTACCCACAGGATTGCTAGGAGACTTGCATTCTATACAGCCTTTATGTTGTCTGCCATTAGCACCCCACCATCTATAGCTTCGTTTGAGTAGTGTAGTGAGCGGAATGCACGAATGGCTGTGGACTAGTGGTGAATCAAGGTTTTGTCTGGACACAGATAACCACCCGTACTTCATTGTTGACTGACACACCACCAAAACTGGTGGCGTCATGGTGTGAATGCCATCTCCTACGATTCTCAGTCTCCACTGGTAGTGATCAGGAGAACATTGAGAGCACAGCAGTACATTCAGGAGATTATGTGGCCTCATGTACTTTTTCTTCATGGAGCAGCTATAGTGCTTCATTTTCCAACCAGATAATGCCCGCCTACATACAGCATGTGTTTCCTGGGCTCTCTCTGTGCTATTGACACCCTTCCTTGGCCCTCCAAGTCTCCAGACTTGTTGCCATTGAACATGTGCGCACCAGCTAGACGAGGGCTTCAACCATCAATGGGTATGAGCATTCTGGAGCAGCAGCTACAAAAACTTATAGGAGGATCTTCTATGGGATAGCATAAGATGTTTCTGTGACTGTATCAAGCCATATCGCCACATGTATCCATGCTAGAAACGGTATAACTTAAAGGTACAATTGACCTGTAGTGTTTTGCCCAAATAAACTGCCCATTTGCTCTAATATTGTAATCAAGTTGTAATTCTCATTGCCTATGCCAAGTGTCATTCCAGTTCAACTGCTTGTTTCTGGGTGTGATGCTAATTTTTTTGGTGGTGAATGAATTATAGAATTTAATAGTATAATTGTGAATCTGTAAGAAAAGCCTAAAAAGCTATACATTTATCTAAAAACCAAGCGCTGCATTTGCATGTTTATCAAACAGTGAATAAACACTCTTTGAGTCTGTTTGTGCATTGGCTTAATGCAGTTGCCATATCAAATGCTGTTCTTTGCCAGAGTTCCATGCTTTTGGCACAGGAACCAGTTGCACACACGATAGATCTTACAAGATAGGATAGCATTCAAGAATACAAAACAAAGAATGCTTTGAAAAACACTTTTGCATGACTCATTTATTTTTGAAAATAATGAAAGTATTTCATTGATTAAAGACCAAAGACGGCATCATTTTGTTAGAAAGAACAATGAAGGAGTCGCACATTTATGAGAAGAATTCATATAAATAAATAACAAAGAGGTCATGGATGGAAAAAAGAAATCGCTGTTCAAAAGAAGAGGAATGTATTTCATTGAATTGAGAAGTTTAATATCGGAAGCAAATGCAAAGATTATTAGAATATACATTACAAGAGTTATTACCATTCTTTTCATCAATTTTTCAAACAGTCAAAAAGGAAAGACGTTTCTATGTTGTTGTCGTTTTCCTGTGTTTGCTGCACTTATTAAAGCAGGCTTTAAGATAAATAAATGTTATCTCACATAAACTTCTTATAATAGCACTGATATGGAAGAGAGATATTTGAAGGTTCTTAGAGATGATTAAACCATCTTTCTTTTGCTTATAAAAACTAAAATTATCAGTCGTTTGGATTAATTTTTCTTTAAAATGTTCTATTTTTTAATTTTTTTTTAAATTTTTAATATGCTGATGTTTGATTCTTTTTGTTTTTAAGGCAATTTAAGAAACACAGAGAATTCTCAAAATCATCTGCTTATGTTCCAATAACCCAAGAAATAGCTGGTAAGACTACTTTAGAAGATTTCAAGATTCTTGAAGAAAAAAAGTTACAATTGGATGAGCTACGTCAGTGTGGTTTAGGTGACGATGACATCAAGCTTTATTTAAAATCTAATGATGCATTTTCAGAAGTAAGTGATGTATATTATCTTAAACAAAAACACAGGGAAACAAAATCAATACTCTTTTCTTTTTTATCACAAGAAGTAAAGTCGTTGAAACCAATTTTTTTTTTACATTCAAAATATGTTTTTAGATTTTTTTTTCTATCAGACAAGGTTTTTAAGTTATACGTAAAAACAATTTAAAAAAAATACATAAAAAAA
Source organism: Thereuonema tuberculata (assembly GCA_023159025.1). Classification (NCBI taxonomy): domain Eukaryota; kingdom Metazoa; phylum Arthropoda; class Chilopoda; order Scutigeromorpha; family Scutigeridae; genus Thereuonema; species Thereuonema tuberculata. Next base: position 1,710 of record JAFIDM010108647.1, on the reverse strand, counting down.
AAAAATGTATTATGTCTAAAAAAGTAAAAGTGGATATTTTTCTGCCATATTTTGTTTGTGGAATATTTCTTTTAATTGTCCAACAGTCAGCATACTTGGATTCCACTTTCCTTTGTACCTCTTTACCTTTATGAAATGTTCTGGAGAAAGCACTCCCCATGCTCATCACTGACAGCCCTGGGATTTTGTGGGAGGAAATCTATAGCAAAAGTCGTTGCCCTAATTGATACCACTGAAATCCCTACATTGATCAGTTTACCATAATTGGCAGAGAGTCAGAAAGGAATCCAGTGACTTTCATTTATTTTCAGGCAATAAAACGGGTATTAAATGAATCGAAATGCATTATTTTTGATAAAACTTAAATGTTAAGATCAGTTGTTTTAATTTTAGAACTTAAACCACTATTGGCAGATACCCATTGTAATAATAATGATGATATCCATCCTCTGTAATTTCTCAGTAACAACTAATTCTTTCACAATGGCTGCTAACACTGTGAGCATTATGCCACATTGAAAGTGAGCTTTCAGTATAACAGATCTGGAAAACCTTTGACAAGCAGAATCACATATGATTTTATAAATGTCTAAACAAAGCTTTGAGAGGAAATGCTTTAAGAAAGCATTAATACTGTTGTAAAGAGAAAAAAATGAAGGCTCGCCAAGAAACACCAATTTCAAGTGGGATGAAGTCCTGCAAATTGCTTTGAACCCTTGACAAACGAAAGTTAACTTCGGTTGGAAAATGAAGGCATAATGTCGAAGTATGATGACTTCACTTTATCAGGAATTTAAAGAAAAATTTATTGGCTTTTATTGGCATAGTGAGATATCAGCTTTGGAAAAAAAAATTAAAAATTAGTCAAAGAAAATGAAGAATTGGTTTTGAAAAATTTCTGTTTGAACATTATGGTGTTAGATAAAGAAACATGATTCATTTTTCAAAAAAGTAGAAAAGCAACAATTGTGAAAAATCCTGTCCCCCTATTAAGTAAAAAAATAAATTTTAATAAAAAGAAAATAAAATATTTAAAAAAGATATATATATTCACACACACTGACCGGCCACTTTATTAGGTACACCTACCTAGTAGTGTGTTGGACCTCCTTTAGCCTTCAAAACAGTCTGAATTCGTTGAGGCCTGGATTCCACAATATGCTGAAAACGTTGTTGAGGTATTGTGGACCATGCAGACATGAGTGTGTTCACACAGTTCCTGAAGATTTGATGGAGGTGTAGGCCTGAAGCAAACAGCCCGTGCCAGCTCATCCCACAAATTTTCAATCGGGCTGAGATCTGGGGACTGACTGGGCCACTGCAGCAACGAAAGTTATCGTCATGTTCCTCAAACCATCCCATAGTGATGCGGGCTTTGTGTACCAGCACATTATCCTGCTGGAAGTAGCCATCTGCATGAGGATAAACATGTACGGTTGCACATGGTCAGCTATGATGTTTAGGTACACTCTAGCATCCTGAAGTGCTTCTAGAGGTATCTATGGACCTAACATATGCCAGGAAAACATCCCCCACACCATGACACAGCCCCACCGGCTTGAAGAGTTGTTGTGAGACACAGCATTTGTGCGCACAGCAAGGGTGTAAGTGATAAAGTGGCCGGACAGTGTATAAATATAAATAAATAAATAAATATATATATTGTAACGGTACCACGTGATAATTTTAGTCCTTCAGGGGTTGTTCGGG
>JAFIDM010108646.1:0-10552 GCA_023159025.1 Thereuonema tuberculata | reverse complement strand
TTATTGTTTTGTTACACTTTCGCATTAATTTATTTTACCTTCCTAATCAAGCCTTGCATAGTCGGAATCATAGTAGCTCTCCAGTTAGCGATAAACCTCTGCCGAGGGAATTTAATTCGGATTATTTTTCCCCTCGTTAATTTATGGTCCCAGTGAAGTAAAAACGAATATAGTACATTCGTGCTACACTTGGTTATGGTGGCGTAATCACACATTAAGTATCATATATGTTTATATACTGTTAATAAATTTGTTTGTTTTTTAAATGTTGGTTGTTTTGCATTCCTAAGGAAAAATTGGAGAAAGGAGAGGAATTTCCTGCCCTCACATTCACACCTGAGGAAGTCTTCGCATAGAAACATGAAATATTGCGAAGATTAGATTTAGTCAGAATATTTTATCTGTAAAGTGTATATTAATACTAAGTTGGTTGTTATGGTTCATAGAACAAAAATCATCAGGAATAATCGACTAATCCTAAGATTTCCATTTTAATCATAAACAATGTTATTTCTTAGTGGAGTCCATTGTCGTAATCTTGAAGCGAATTCTAATTTAGGCCGACAGAAGAAATGTGATCCATAGGCCTGTCATTCAAATTTAGTAACAGAAGAGACTTGAGTGATGTTTGAGACAGATCTAAGAACTCTTTTAAGCCTCTTATCTTTGGTGGCTTTCCAAAACCTTAATAAAATTTGATCACTAAAATGGAGTCGCTATAAAATGAGATATGCATAATCAGATCTTCTAGAAAAATCGAAGGCCTTGGGTTTGAGATTCGAGAATTTTCCGTATTAAAATTCGGAAAGTGGAAGGAAGGGATTTGATCGAATTGAAAGCGCCGCGAACACTATCCAACTTTGCACCAACTTTGTCGGCCGATTTTGACGTCAGGAGTTGGGAGAGACAGTTTTGAGCCCGTTTTTCAGCGACTTGGCAACAACTTTAGTCCACCGACTCGAGTTGGTTGTGCAGGACCAACTCGGGAAGTTGGTTGGAAGGCGGTCAGAATTACCCAATCACAGGGCAGGGTTGGAACACGTCAGTTGTGACATCACGCCCATGGAAGAAATGGCGTCTAAAACGATGTTCACCGATTCGGATACACAATGAATATCAGAGTATTGAGAGTTTTTTTCATGCATAAATAAAATTGATACTGAAATGCAGTAATTGTATGCGGCAGACTTATCAGAGAGGTTTCAAAACCTCGATTTTTTCGGATTTTCTACAGCTGCTGGGGAAAACGGATTGCATTATGGCAGTGTTTCCCAACCGGTGGGTGGCGACCCACTAGTGGGTCGCGACTTGATCTTAAAGCCCCGCGAACACCATCCACCATCTGTATATATATATATATATATATATACAGTTTATATGCACACTCCACCCTCTATATATATATATATATATATATATATACAGTTTATATGCGAACACCATCTGTATATATATATACAGTAAAACCTCGTTAATTCGTCACCCGGATAAGTCGTCGCTCCGTTTAAGTCGTCGTTTTCCTTTGGTCCCGACAAGGTCTCATACACAATAATGTAAAACAACCCTCCTTTACCCGTCACCAAATTTAATTCTACTCCGGATAACTCGTCACCCTCAAAAATGGTCAAAAGCATGTTTCTTCTCCATATTGCATGCCATCGTGTTTAATTTTCAGCCCCGCCTCTTCACTTTAAGAAAGCCAAGCTTTTACGGAGAATTTTCGATTATGCTTTTCATTCCTTTCCTACCCCTTCGGGGGATTTGGGATCTAATCATTCGCTGCTAATCATTCAAAGCACTCTTCTCGCTGTGACTCTGTCGAGTGTAGACATTTTTCTTGACCGCTCTTGAGTGTGACTTCATTTCATGGCGAGTAAGCCTCGCTATAAGGGCTTATTTAATAGCTCTAAATTCAAAGCAGCCAATTGGAAAAATGGCTGTTGATTTATATAAACTAAAAAAAGTTTTTGATTTAGAATCCCATCAAGTGGCTCCCTCTTGAGACGATCATTTTTATTAAAAACCCATTAATCATTAAGAAACATTGAAAGGCTGGTTTTAGCGGATTAAATTAAATAATTATTGTTTTTTTTGGGGGCAGAATTTTCAATGAGTGAAATTCACAGAACGTTAGAATAAATAAGAAGCCCTATTTATTGAAATCATGATTTTTTTTTTTTATTGTTTGAGATGTTCAAAATATTGATACTTTATTTTTTTTCATGAGTTAAAGATCTGAATAGATGCCAATTGCAATATATGATTCTTCCAATGTAGAAATCCTGTAGGCAGGTTTATTAGAGAAATAACAGATAGAGGATTTGCTAGAAATTGCACCACAAATTTCAATTTTAATATTTCCTTTTGATTCTGTGTCAGCCGAAAAGTACAATTTGCTTAATACTAAAATACTACAAAAATACATTAATAAAAATAATAATTTTGCCCTTTCCGAAATACATTTTGTAGATGCTAATATTGGTCCCGAATCTTTGGGATCTATATCGTCTACGTCGGGAAGTGGCTATTGAATCCTTTGTGGACGAAAAACTAAATATTTGGTTCTAATAATTGTGAAATGCATCGTTAGTGATACCAGAAAGCAACAAAAGTACTGCTGTAATGGAAGTTTTTATGTGTTGCCGTTGACTGAGTGATAGAGTTGTAGAAACCAGTAAGGAAACAAGAAAGTGAGTGTTTCTGTGAAATGATGACTTACAGTGATTCAAAGAATAGAGAAGCGCAAATTGTTCTTGTGGGTTGTGATTCTATTCCCCGTGAATGTTACCAAGTCAGTAAACAAATGGGATTATTGTTCTTAGTGTGTTCTGGCAATTAAGGACGAAACTACTAATCTTTTGAATGCACTGTCTATCCTTGAAAAATCACCCATGAAGTTTAAGCGGATGCAGGGGCTTCATGAGTGATTTTTTAAAGGACGAAAGTGCAATGAGAAAACTTGTCACTGAGAATGTTTTAGAAGTCTAGGTGTATTAATGCCGTGCTGGCGTGGTCGTGCGGTCTCGGCGGCGGCCAGCCGTGGCGTCCAGTGCGCCAGTTCCTGGGTTCGAATCCCGGCAAGGGCATGGCTGTTTCAATTTCCTTTACTGTGTTGTCCAGCCTCTTCTTCACTTTCTCTTCGGTCTGACATCATTCCGTAATGGCGTCCTGGGGGAAGGCAACGGGAAACCACCCCCAGTATCTGTTCCCTAGTATATCTACGGCTTCTCTTAGGGGTTCGCCCTTCGGGGGTCACTAGGTTCCGTAGACCGCGTAACTTCGTATCTACGAAGATCGCACATCATGATGATGATGAGGTGTATTAATAGTGTTATCGACCAATCAATAAACTCTACTTTGTGCAAATTTAAACTTAGTGATATCGTAGTGTTAATTGGCAATGACTATACCAATGGGGTGTTTCTAATGGTGGAACGTTTAAAGAATTCCTTTTAAAAGATATCAGATGAAATTCTGAACTTGTTTTTCATGAACGTATTCGAATGTTTATGGTTTCCTGATTGAGGACTATCTTGAAATGTGATAGTGTAATTTATTGTAACCAGATGTAATTACTACAGTTAGTAAATATTTCCTCAATATACTAACTTCCCATTTTCAAATATATCAATCTTAATCTATAAATATAACTACTGACGATCTTCTCGTCCCCAATTGTAATACAATGGACAATTAACTCAATCAGCATTTGATCTTCTTATATATAAATTGATAGTCATTCTTCACCATGTTTTTACTTAATTTTAAGATGCTCCTGAGTATGAACTGTTTACTTCCAAGATATAATTCGGATAAATTTCGAATTATTTTCAATTTACTCAAATGAATTTCGTCTTATTATTGCAAACATTTTAATGAACTGAGGGTTATTGAATAAATCTAAGTAGATCCTTACTTAGATGGCTACAGAGCGATTTCTAATGTTCTTCATAAAGAGAAATTTAGAGAAAGGTACTTCAAAGAATGTGCTCGCCCTTTATTGAAAAAAAAAGATAAAAAATTTTCACTATATGGCGCTGTTGGAATAACTTACGTTATTTGCATATTTACTACTCAGCTCTATTAAAAGCAAGGCAATATCTTTAAAACCATTGGCTTACATTTTTTTGAAGAGGTAATACCGACTGGGCTAACATTGTTCCGACCCAGTAACAATGTTACGGAAACTGGTATTATAAAATTTCGGGAAAGATGTCAAACACTGTGAGATCTGAAGAACATCATTACAGGTCAAGTGCCAGCTATTAAAGTTGACGTATTACGTAATGCTGTAGAAAATATTCTAATGAAATATTTTCATTTTTCGAATGGAAGCTATTGTTGATCACAGTGGAGGATGCATTGAACAATTATAAGGCTCTTCAAGTAATTTGAATTGCAACAGCGTGATCTAGTGACAAATTTTGAAACTTTTTTTTAATATATGAGAGGGCATCCTTTGATGTACCTATTGAAAGAATAATCTATCTCTCGAATTACATATATTTTATTTAATACCGCAAATTATCGGAGAAGAATTTTTCCTTTTTTCTTCTTCAAGCCATTATTACATTGAAGATTAAATAATTAGTTTCTCAAAAAAATGAGAGACATGATAATAATTATAACAGGTTAATATTAGTTTACAATTTGGCACGCTCAATAAACAAACTTTCCAGTTCTAATCTCATAAAATTTAAATTCTTATTATTAACGACAAGATCTAAATATGAGATTTACAATTTGAATACAGTATAACCTCTCAAATCTGGCTCTCTGTACTCCGGCCCCCACGGTAATCCGGCCTGAGTAAAACTTTTTTTTTTAATAACTAAATTCGTTTACATATTTTGTTTCCCTATCTGCGCGTATTCATTATGAGTGAAAAAAGAAAGAATAATCTTTGTCACTATGGAACAACGCTTAATGCATTAAGGAGATTGGATGCAGGGGAATCTGCAAAACAAATATCACTAGAGCTTGGTGTTGGAAAAAGCACATTTGTATTGTTTCTAATAAACATTTGAGTGCAAAATTATAAAAATGGGGTTAAGTTAATTAAACCTGGCATTATGTCTTCACAAAAATCGACTATTGAGTTATTTTAAGAACACTCTCGATAGTCCGGCTTTCCTGTAATCCGGCCTATTGGGCGCCTCATTAGGCCGGATTTGAGAGGTTTTACTCTATATTTTAATAATTGATGTTAAATAACTGAAAAATATTTCACCTTGTATTATAGAAATTTCTCCATAACTGCACTATAACTTTCATAAAATCTTTTAATCGTGATATTTCGCATATTTTTTTCAAATATGCTTCGTCGGCCTTTTTTTTAAAAAACTTCTTTTTTTTTATACAGAATACAACAATTATATTTACAACAACAAATGAGTATTTATATTTTTATATTTATATTTATATTTTGCAGTTAGAATATTAAGCAGTTAGAATATTTTTGCTACGAACGTTTGTCCTATGCGGTAGAGGGAAGGAGAGATTTCTTTGATGTCTCTGGCATTTCTATTCCAGGGCTCGCAATTCGTTCTACAAAGGCTGTATGATTTTTGTGAAGAATAACCTTACTACGACAGGGTATTCGTTTCTGTCAACCGAAAGTAATGACACTTCAAAGACAGAAATTTCTATTGGGAAAATATTTAGTCAAGTTTCCTCAAATATCAAAGCAAGATAAGAATGGAAAATTCAATAGACATTCGGATATTCCAATACTCATTACACAAGTCGAACTTTCGGCGGATAGCGATTTTCAGATCGAAAATAAATGAATTTGCATTTAAGAAACGAGATTTGATTCAGCAGAGTGAAATTCCAAAAAGGATATTTGCTCTTTTATTTCTGTTTGGAGCTGTTTCGATGGTTTAATAGTTAACATACATTCTGTGAAAAAAAATCCTAGCAACAAAAAGGAAGCATCGAATTTGAATGAAACTTTATAAGTGCCGTTTGGATAAAGAGAATTGGAATTGATTTCAATTTCATAGTGAAAAAACAAAAAGAATTTTTATTGAAGAATAGCAGCATCGTTGTTACTTAATAAGTTCAGTGTTGATCCGCTACTGACAGTTATATTACTGATATGCTACGTGGCATGAAGTGAACAATGTTTTGTGGCAGATGACGCCAAGTTTCTTACAACTGCTGCTCCAAATGTTCGATGATGATGCAGTTGAATGTCACAGTGGAAGATAAGTCTGGAGATCTGGCTGACCAAAGAGATGAAGTGAATTGCTTGGAGGCACTGCTGCAAAACATACACTTTCTATTGGAAAATTACTCTTGCCAGTCATGACATGAAGGTTAACTGATGCAGGATTGAATCATTGGGTTCATGGTAACGTTTCTGGGCAACTAAACTTTAATCATTTGCATATATATTGAGAAGGTAGTTGCATAAGAGACTTCATCGAATGGAAGCTTCCTTCACGGTGTTTCGATTTCTTTGTCACTTAGTGTATTATTATTGAGCTTAGTTGTCTGTCCCGTAGTAGGACTGAGCGTTGGAGGACGGAAGGGATTTATTTCGTTGGGAGAAAAAAAGAATCACACTCATATTTTAGGTTGGATCAAAAATAAGCATCGTTCTAAAGTTTAAAGAAATCAGCCCAGTTCTTTCACCGAGAGATTTCAGGGGGTGTTTTTGGGAGGGATGGGAGGGTTGGAATGCAAATGAAATGGGTCATTGTTTTAAGTCGGACTGCAAACAATCAAGTAAACAAATTTTCTGCAAATCCGTTCAGCCGTTTTAGCGTGATTCGCATACCAATACATCAACAGAAGAAAATGTTCAAATGAATTATGAGATTTCACATATTCATTGAATTATTGAAATCTAAAGCTGAAAGCTTCGATATTTCGTCTGGAAAATTTTCGATTGTTTAGCTCTGGTGGAGTTCCTTCACCATCCATTAGACTGAAGATAGCTGGAATAGAAATTAGATTCAAGCTGACATTGGGAGTGAAAGTAAGGATTCTCCAGGGATTTAACCTAGACCCGATTGTCTTCAGCTGAGACCACTGCTGCCCCCGTGTTCAGCATTGAAGAAAAGACAGATAAGCACATGTCTATATTAAGTTAGAAGACATACGTTCACCTGTTTTATGAATTTATTAAACAGTGATTATGGTTTATGCGTTGTTGGAAATTTTACATTGAACAAATTCGTGAGTAAAGGAAAATTCAGTAAAAGAGATTTTTCATAAAAATTTCCTTTTCTTTAGATTATTAGTCTAATGATAAGATCAGCAGACTTACAATACCGTTTCGTCTGTCAGTTGCTTTATAATCGTTAAAATTTCATTAAAATATCATTAAAATCTCAATAAATTATCATTAACCACAATAATCCCAACAATCCCAACAATCGCAACAATTGCGTCTTTTATTTGAAAATTTTGATATTTTCTTATCAGTATACGTTGCAAAGCATTGTGAATGGTTTTCTAATCGCTTTCCCTTCCTTGAATTTAATTCATTTCAGCCGAAAACTATGTATTGGTCTGAAACTGATGTTTGTTGTGAGTGGCAAATCTGGCTGAAAATGCTTTTCAAATAAAAGCAAATTTTTAACATATGTGTAAAGAAACATTAATCGTTTTAAATATATTTCTTACGATTTGAATAGAACTTTAAGTCATTTACTCACTACACGAATTTACGCTGCTTTTTTTTTTTAGTGATATCTGTTTTTTGGAAATTTTGGAAAATTTCAACTAGCAAAAATACAATTATTTGATCTCAATGAAACTTCATATTTAAAACTTTATTTTCTTTACCTAGACATAAAACGATTTTGGTACTGATAAACTTTCTTGAGACATCTACACGTAAGTTTCTGAATCTCGTGGTCCAGTTATATGGTCTGCGGGATGAAAATAACCGGTTCAATTTCTGTCTGATCGGGTACTTTTCCCTGAATTATGCACCTCCAACTGGGCTTAGGAATTACCCAGATTTCTGTAAAACGAGATGCGGATTTATTTCAAGAGATTACAGGAAGAAGGACAACGGACTTACTATTTTACTCTAACCTCGTACCAATGGAAGCATAAATATTGGAGCCTGAACATCCAACACCACAAAACAGCCTTTACGATAGAGGTCTTGTAAAATAAGTCCTTTAATTTCGCTTTCATCATTTAAACTAATTCTAATGATATGAAAACATCTACAAATTTAAAAGCAATTATAGTACTCGCATTAACAGGAAAAACAACGCACCTAGAAGGAGTTGTCCGATTGAGACAAAAATTGGTGGACAGGAAGATTATGTCCAGAATAGAAAATGATTAAAATTTCAGACAAATTGAATGATTTATTTCAGAGTTACAGAGTAACAAAGTAACGAGCTCAATAAGGTGTTGACCCGCCTCTACCCTGAATGCAAGCTGCCACACGACATGGCCTAGAGTGATAAAGCTCCCTGATGGTATCCTGCGGTCTGGGCTAGGTCAAAATTGCTCCAATTGTCGAGCTAGGTCATCCACATTCCCTGTTGGATACAGTCGCCTTCCCATCATATCCCAGACATGCTCAATTGGAGAGAGATCTGGGGATCTGGTTGGTCAAGGAAGTGTTTCACAAGCTGCAAGGCAGGTCATAGCAACACGTGCCGTATGTGGTCTGGCATTATCTTGCCGAAAAATAAGGCCAGGGTACTGCAAAAGGAAGGGTAGCAAAATGTCTCAGAATGTCGTCGACGTACCGCTGTGCTGTAAGTGTGCCGCTAATGACGACCAAAGGGGTCCGGTTATAAAGGAAAATGGCACCCTAGACCATAACTTCTGGTTGAGGGCCTGTATGGCGTGCAATAGTGAAAGCAGGATCGGCACGCTGCCCTGGGCGTCTCCAGACACGTCTGCGACGATCGTCAGGACACAGTTGGAAGCGGGATTCGTTGCTAAACACTATACTTCCCCAGTCAGCATCATTCCAACTGGATCGAGCCAAGCACCACTGTAATCTGGCCCGTCGGTGTGCAGACATGAGTGGCAGGTATCGGAGCGGTCGTTACCAGCGTAGATGTCGCTCTCTCTGCCGTCTGTGAATGGTCATGGTGGACACTCGTGTGCGGGTCGGACGTCTGATGGTTGATAACGATGATTCAGGCGCTGTGACAGCTGAACTGACAATCACTCTATCCTCCCGCTCTGCTGTGGCCCTAGGGCGACTGCTACCTTCATGACGCTGAAATCTGCCATTGTCCACCCATTCCTGCCAGCATCTTCTAATCGCCGCATCACTTCGACCCATATGACGAGCGATTCTCCGATTTGCCCAACCTGCCTCTTTCAGTCCAATGAGACGACCTCTTTCAAACTCTGACAGTTGCTCTGACAGTCGAATCCTGCGGCGAGGCGTTTTTTCAGTCGTTGAAAGGTATCCTAACTCGCAATGCAACAGAAATTTTGACCATCAGATTGAGAATCACTTCTTATATACACCTGCTGACTGCGCAGTTCCGATATTCATTCATTGGATTTAAAGTTTAATCATTTGCATGGGCGGTCCCAATATCTTTGCATACGAAATTTCATTAAAATCGGACAACTCCTTCTAGGGCGTCGTATTTTTTGGTAATGAGTGTAGATTGCTTTGTTCTATCAAGAGAAATGGATTCAAATGTTCAAAAATTACTAAAACTGAATCATAATTTTATCTGTACTACTGATTTCCATAGCTTCACTTTTCTATTTGAAAATACAATAAATTTGATTTTTTAATTCTTTAAGTACTGATGTAGAACTTTAAAATTCTAAAATATCAATTCACATTATTAAAATAAACTATATAACACAAAAATATACAATTCTCATTTTCTGTAGATTACACCTAATTAGATTCCTTGAAATACATAACTTTAAAAAATGACTCCTGCATATTTTATTGGAATGTTTTGTAAAAATATAGGGTTTATTTTTTCGTGAAGATGATTTTGCTAACTATTTATTTCTATTAAGATAATTAAGCACATAACACAAGAATATAAGAGATTTTTAAAAATCTCTTATATTCTTCTCTTATGTGATTAATTATCTTATGAAAACACACTTTTTTATTTTAACCCAAATTATTATAATCTCAGTCATTTTCAAAAAAAAAATCTGTTATGAAGATTTGAATACAGTCCATGAAGTGTTTATTGAAAGCTTTAGAGAAGATATTTTAGGAGAAGGGGTACAAAGTGCTGCGTAGTAGGCAGCTGGATATATTCTATTTGAGCACGACGTCATATACATTGTAAATAGGAAATTCTCTTATATTCAAATAAAGAATAGAGTGCTTCATTTTTTGAAAAAAAAAACCATCAAAATAAAATTTAAAATAATAAATTTTTAAGCTGTGTGACTCTAAAATAAGTAAATAAATAAATAAATCGAAAAAAGAACTTTTCAAAGACAATACTGAGACAGACATTATAAATTTCACTGCTATTTTAATTCAAATATTATAAAATAAAATTAGTTTATAATTATATTGACTTCGTTTTCAATTAAGAACAATGAAAATTGAAGAAATGAAAAAAAAAAA
>JAFIDM010108644.1:0-10554 GCA_023159025.1 Thereuonema tuberculata | reverse complement strand
CGGAGATCGAGCTGGCCACTCTAAGTGTCTTAAATCCTCCTTTGATATCCACGAAATATTGCTGCAGAATGATATCGAGGTATATCTGATGTGTTAGGTTTCCCTTTCGAACACCTGGTGGGAAGTACGTGAAGCCAACATCCTTGTCCCCATATTGATTCCGTTTATGAATGTTAGAGGATTGTATCGAGTTCGAGGTTCTCTCCTGATGAAGCCAACGCTCGAATCATTCTACAGACTGAACCTGTTCAGCCATTGGTCCTGGTGTCCAAGCACGACATGAGCTACAGGCAAAGACATAGATCTTGTAGGCAATAACCATGCTCACGCAATCATCTGTATAGTGTATGTGTGGAAACGGTCCTTCCTATCATTATTGAAAGGTCTCTGACAAGGTCCTGCTGCACTCCTCTTACGTTGTCTTGCAGATAGTGGTCAATAATGGTCTTGTTCCACCATTTAATCCGATTCAGCAGAAAACGTCGAGTGACATTTTCATTCTTTTGCAATCTCTGTCAGATTGTAGAAGTCACACTTTATAGGGGAAATGCAGCTCCTGGGACACTGTCATCTGGGCTTGACCAGTCTCCAATCGCTGTACGTTCTGCCTTGTGTATCCTCAACTCAATAAGAGTTTGCTGTGTCATATTCAGATGAAAAAAAGCACTTTCGTATCAAAGAACAGCACAACTATTGCTTTATCTTTCGCCTCTGCTATGTTGATTATGATTCATCTAGTGACATCTGTAGTACTGTCAGCGCCACCAAGTGTCAACTGGGAGAATAAATTGTCTTTGGTGATTCCAGCAGAAGTTAGAAGTAATTTTATAAGGGTTCGCTTTGCTACTGCAATCTTTTGTTGTGATTCACAATTACCCTTAATTTTCGAGCGTTTCAATAAACTTTAAAAAAAATAATTTAGTTTCACAGTATTTAAATTTATTGAAATAATAATCTTGAAATAAACATTGTTTATTTTTTCAGAGTTATCTTGAATACGTTCAGTATTTGGTCTTCATAAATATATAATCTTTAACTAACATGAAAACAATTTCTGTGTAAGAATTAAAGCATTCCTTTGAAATAATATCCAAGTCTTCAATAAAATATTTTTTTTTTCAAACTAATATTATTTTTTCTGAATTTGACTTGCAAGTTTAGAAAAATGGCACATATTTGATTTTCTTTTTTTTTTTTTTTTGTTTTTTTTGCAGATTTCTGTGCATAAAGTTTTTAATTTTTTTTTCTCAGAAATGTTCTTTTAATTTTTTATCTCTTTTGTTTTTCGAAGCTTCCCAATGTTTTGAGCCAATCGTGATTTATGCTGATGTGAAACAGGAACACAGCCCTGTCTTAAATGTTAAAGTTTTGGTCAAAGTGGACAGACCTGATGGATTAACCAGTCGTAATTCAGCTCTTCGATAATGGAAACGGAGGTAAATTAATCATCCAACATCAATGGATAGCTTTGATTAAACTTATATTCTTCTGAATATCACTGGAGCTTCAATTGTTGCTAAGCTGTTGTTTTTTTTTTATGTTGGTTTTTTGAATTGCGATTCAGTCCCAGATTTCTGGGATCTGTTTTGTACTTTTACGGAAATCGTTTTTTCAAACAGAGAAATGAACAAACAGCGAGTCGTAATATCAACAAATTTCATTAAAATTTAAAATGATAAAGGATTAGAAAAATGTTCAAGTCGAACAGTAGGACATCGAATGATCAGTCAACAATGCAAATTAATATACAGGGTAGCCAAAAGTCCCTACTCATTTATCCATTTAGTACTACCACTTATACTTTCTAAGTAATTACTGTCTATAGTGATTTACAAATACTTTGTATGTTCATATCGTGTTTCCTCCGCATTGGCATATAACTGAAGGCGTCCAGGAATGCTGAGACAAAGGGCTTGGCAAAGTTGCCGGTCTGTATCAATGTCATAAAATGCTTGTTCGATGGATTTTTTTAAGGTCGCTCAGTGTTCTTGGTTTGTTGCGTACGCTTTGTCTTTGACTAGGCCCCAAAAAGAGAAATCCATAGGAGTGAGTTCTGCAAATCTTAGAGCATTTCAATTGATCCACTCCTTCCGATGACTTTCCCATGTAAAACTTCTTCGACGTAGTTCGGCTCATAGTGCGGTGAAGCTCATGTAAAAGTAAAAGGAATCAAAATTGTTGTAATGCATCTGTAGTTCTGGACTACGTTGACAGCATTTCCAAATAATTATGACTAACCGCTTAAAATAACGTCGTCCGAGTAAATAACTGTAACGGCCGGCTGGTTGATTTGACTTTCAAGCATAATGTTATTATTTTCAGTAAACCAGTACGTACAGTTGTATCGGTTAACATGATCAAATAATTAAAACGTCTCTTCATCACTCAAAACAAAACTTTAATCTGCGATCAGGATCGTCTTACAATAGATATGTATGCGATGACATTGAAATTAAAGCTCCACACCAATTTAAACCAATCAGATTGCAAACAAGTGCAGATGCTGCACTTAAGAATCACTGATATGCATTTACCTTTCAGTCTGCTTCACGAGAAAAAACCAACTGATTTTAGTAAACTCAACTATCCTGAATCCCAATCTGTATTCAGGATATTTGTATCAGGTCTAGTTTTTTTCTCAAAAAACAAGAAATTTGGCAAACTTCATAATAAAAAAAAAATAATTAATGGGATAATCTGAGTTATGAAAGTCTCAAGACAAGTGAAAAACTTTAACTAACTAATATAAAAAATTTACATTGAATCTGCTTATATAAAATTGGTTAGTTGTCTCTCGAAATCTTTCATAGTTTTGATGCTCTGCGGTGACTCTCAGAAGACTCTTTTGATGCACCAACAATAATCCGCCAACATAGATTCATTACACTTGCCATGATATCTCGTTTCCAATGTTTTGATGTCTTGATGAAACCTTTCACCCTGCTCCTCACTCATAGCACCAAGATTTTCAATGAAATAATTGACGTGGATCTGTAGAAAATGAAGTTTAGCACTCATTTTGGAACCCAGTGTTTTGAAGTTTGTTAACATTTCATCAACAAGTTCTTCGTCATAAAAAACAACAATGAATGAGACCGATTTATTCTCATGTGACATCCTGGAACAGCTGTTTCACGGTCGATAACGATTCATTAGCCAGGAGAAGTCACTGTAAATAACAAGGTCTCGCGATTATTCTATAAAAATAGGGCTGGGTAAGATAGCATGGTGTAACGTATCTACTAAAAGGTTTGAATAAAAACGTAATGAGCAGTTGTAACGCAGATGAAGCACATTAAAAGTACAAAACAAAGAATGCGGCGCCCCAAAGTAATGAAATAATCTAAACAACCTGATATTGCCTGAGTGAAAAATAGTTATTTATTGAAGACTAATTTTAAAGGATTTAAAGATAACTAGCTTCTTATTACACTCTATCCCTTTTCCAGTACATCAAAGCCTTAAACCTACTAAGAATTAATCTAATAAAGGATACTTTATCTCTTCCAGTCTATCATCCCTTAGATATAATACACATATCTTTATATCTTTAATACACCAAAAATTAGAGACTATTATCGTCTCATCCTAACAAGGAGTCGACACAGCCGGTATGTTTAGAATTCAAGTGTCCTTTTGTCAGATGAAAGTACACATCAAATACTTCAAAAATATAGATACATGTTGGGGCCAACGCTCTTTACAATTCGAGATATTCGGCATTATTTTCGTCGATTTTCAAGTACTGCCTTATTAACTCACTGATGTTATTGGAAAGCAAGTGCGAGCCTGGAGTAATGGTTATCGCAACGGATTTCAAAATCGATGGGTCTTTGGATCGATTCCCATCAAGTTTCAAGTAATTTTTTATTTTCATTTTATTTAATTTCCTTTTTTATTTTTTCTCTTTTTTTTTTTTTGTACCTTTTTTCTTTGCGATAGCCTAATGTAAGTTTTTTCCGTTTATGTTATGAATATTAAACAGAAAACCAATTTAAGATTAGAAGTAAATAAATAATCTTCTCGTTAACTTTGTTTTTCAATTAATTAGTTAACTTAATTAACTAAACTTTTTTTTCTCATGTGGTGATGATACTTATTTACTGTTTGTATTTAAAGTTATTTCAGTTGTGCTTTTAAGTTTTTATGTAAGAGTTTTAAATGTAATATTTTTTTTTAAAAAAAAAACAAAGTTAGTATTCTCGTTAATTTTGGTTTTTAATTAGAAGTACTTTAATTCAGAAAAATAAAGTAAACCATATACTGTATACCGGGTGATTCCGAAAGTACTAGAAAGTACTGATGGCTTTCACCGCCCCATATCGTTTAAACTACTGCTCATAAAAAATCTGAAACTTTTTACAAAAAATCTTCAAACATATAAGAGTTATATTTTCATGTTATTAGTTATTCATTAGTATTGAAATTCGTTTTATTTGCATTCAAACATCCCGATATATCGAAATTATTATCCAAAAAATTATTCGACTGTCTCCCAAAAAGTCATTTTTCAGAATGCATTTTCAAAAAAATACAGTTTTTTTTTAAAAACTGAAACAAAGGAATTAATGACAAAAGTATTTAGATTAAATTTTCCTAATTAGGTTTCTGTATCATTTGAATATTGGATCCAGACTTTTAGAGTTTAAACAACATCACAACAGTTATTTAAATATACGATATATTGGGGATATTTAAATTTATATAAAAAGTTTCAGATTTTTATGAGCAGTGGTTTACAAGATATGGGGCGCTGAAAGCGCCACCCCCTATATACCTGGTGATTCCAGTACTTTCGGAATAACCAGGTATATAGTATATGTTTTACTTTATTTTTCTGAATTGAAGTACTTCTAATTAAAAACCAAAATTAACAAGAACACTAACTTTGTTTTTTGTTGTTTTTTTTTTAAAAATAAAGGAAAAATAAAATTCAGTAAGTGAAGTATTACATTTAAAACTCTTACATAAAAAAAAAATAAAAGCTGAAATAATTTTAAATACAAGCAGTAAATGAGTATCATCACCACAGGAGAAAAAAAAAGATTAGTTAATTAAGTTAACTAATTAATTTAAAAAACAAAGTTAACGAGAAGATTATTTATTTACTTCTAATCCTAAATTGGTTTTCTGTTTAATATTCATAACATAAACGGAAAAAACTTACATTAGGCTATCACAAAGAAAAAAGGTACAAAAAAAAAACAATAAAAAAAAAGAGAAAAAACAAAAAAGAAAGTAAAATAAATAAAATGAAATTCAAAATAAAATGAAAATAAAAAAAAATACTACTTGAAACTTGACAGAAATCGATCCAAGGACCCGTCGATTTGAAACCCGCTGCGATAACCATTACTCCAGGTTCGCACTTGCTTTCTTATGACATCAATGAGTTAATAGGGCAGTACTTGAAAATCGACTTAAATAATGCCGAGTATCTCGAAATCTAAGAGCGTGGGCCCCAACATGTATATATATTTTTGAAGTATTTGATGTGTACTTTCATCTCACAAAAGGGCACTTGAATTCTAAACATACAGGCTGTGTCGACTCCTTGTAAGTAACCAACTTATTTCCATATATAGATGAATATCCAGTAAATTTCCCTTTAAGTCAAGGGGAGATATATTTATGTCTGTTCCTTCTTTTTAGACCTAATCAAAAAAAAAAAAAAATTCCTTCTTTCTGAATGAATCTTTTCAAAACAAAACTAAATTATGTTATTTAATATCATCTGATAATAATATAGCAGTTCATTTCACTTCAGTAACAAAATCCCAAATCCATCCTTAACTTTTAGCAGAGACTAATGTCTTATAACACTATCCTAGGATTATCCAAAAAGTAAATACCCTTCCGCACATTTTCTTTTTAGGAGTTTCTGGAATCCTCTTCCCCTTCCTCACACTAACTTGCATTTTCTCTTCTATCATTATATAAAAATCACCTCAGAGGTGAAGATTACTATTTTCCAGACAACATCAACCTTGTAATTTACTCACTATTAAATTTTACCTCAAAACACTCCTCTCTCTCCCTTCCAGTATTTAAAGACATTCAGTGACAATCATACGAATAATTTTTATTTTGGGAAGATCACATGACTGTTCATTTTCAGTGAAAATGGTTATTTTTTTTATTTTTGTAAGTTCACATCAGTGAAGATATAAAACGAACACCATTATATTTTCATTAGAATATAAAGTGGAACTTCGCTATTTGTACACAATTCGTTTCAGGAGGCTGTTCGAAATGCGATGTGAAAGAATCTGAATAAATTTTACCCATTAGAAATGTTGTAAATTGGATTAATCCTTTACAAACCCCCAGATGAGGCTTATTTAAACATTTATAATAATTTTTAATGCACAAAATCATGTTTAAAATCTATATTGAGTGGTCGGATCCGAGACACTAGTTCCACTTTCAAACTTCGTAAGGCTTTCTTTTTTCAGTTCAATTGACATTCTCACTGCTTTCCTTTTAGACTTTGTTGGTTCAATAATCCTTTTTTGTATCCATGATTACACTTATTTTCAATGCAAATATTTAAAAATAATGAATAATATGATTAAAATAACACAACGTTTTACGTAGCTTGTACAACTGATGTTTAGCCTAGGAGAGAAAACTCTTCTTAGACGCCATTTGTTTTTTTGATTTGAATGCATTTTCTTTGGCAGTGAATAAATACAAATATTATTGCCTAACGAAATGGCACATTTTTATTGAAGTCGTTTAGAAAATGAAACTTCATATTTAGAACTTTTTATTTCGCTTCTGATAATACTTTGCTAAGCCGGCTAGTTGAACCAATTTTCTTTGGTGGCAAAATAAAAAAGTGTGATGTCCCTGAAAATTCCGAACGGGAGTTGGTTTAGTAACAGCAATGACACCAACGATCACAGTCATAGTTTGAAATCACTGACATGGCATCTTCACAACATCGCTCATTACTAGATACAAACAAAATATTTTATAATCATTCGATAATTTTCTTTCTTTTTCAGCCATTTTAAACTTTTTACTGCTGAATATATCTGGGGGCACGGCAGTGCCCCCACCAAGACGAGCCGAAGGCAGGAAGGGCACTACGTACCTTTTCTGGAAGTGTTTCGTCGTATTTTTGCACCCTCATAGCTTCGGCCTAGGTAATACTAGAGAGCTCAAATTTTCAGGATATGATGCAGTTACCAGACTGATGAAATACGCTAAGTTTCATTTATTTAGCTTTTATACTTTAGATTTTATTAATACCTAAAATACGTCGATTCCGTCACTGACTGACTGACTCATGATCATCAAAACCTCTAGGGTACTTCCTGAAGTCCTAGAAAGCTGAAATTTGGTATGTAGGTTTGGATTAGCACACAAACAACAAATAAATTAAGAAATCCGTAACTTTCACATTCCAACCCCTCATAAAGGGGGGGTCTGGTTATGTATTATCGAACCCTCATAGCTTCGGCCTGGATAATACTAGAGAGGTCAAATTTTCAGGATAAGATGCAGTTACCATACTAATGAAATACGCTAAGTTTCATTTATCTAGCTTTTATACTGTGGATTTTACTAAGATCTGAAATACGTCGTACCCTCAATGCTTCGGCCTAAATAATACTGTGTAATAATGTGATTTCTTATAAAAGTGCAAACAGCTTGTATATACAAGTTGACCAATAGAAAAACAGAAAAGTAGGGTATTGAAAAAAATCCATTTTCTAAATAATCTTAAAACGAAATTTAGTTGTAATAGATAATCCCACCCAAAACATTTCATGTAAAATAAGTTGCCAAGACTCACATGCTCATAACGCTTTCACTGTTAAAAAGTTATCAGATCTCATCCTACAAAAAAAAATGAAATCCCACCCAAAACATTTCATGTAAAATAAGGAGTTGCCAAGACTCGCATGCTCATAATGCTTTCACTTTTAAAAAGATATGAGATCTCATGTAGAGCCAAGCCCCTAACTCTACGAGGCCTAACTCTACAAGCCCTAACTCTAAAAACCCTATATCTTGGTCAAAAAGTATGGCTTGGCCGTTTCATGGAACTATTAATCTCACCCAAAACATTTCATGTAAAATACGTTGCCAAGATGCTCATAACGCTTTCACTGTTAAAAAGTTATCAGATCTCATGTAGAGCCAAGCCCCTCACTATACATGCCTAACTCTAAAAACCCTACTATCTTGGTCAAAAAGTGTGCCTTGGCATACTCCATATCCTTTACATAACTCCATGGGATTGTCTGTGTGACAGCCACGAAACGGCCAAGGCATACTTTTTGACCAAGATATAGGGTTTTTAGAGTTAGGGCTTGTAGAGTTAGGCCTCGTAGAGTTAGGGGCTTGGCTCTACATGAGATCTCATATTTTTTTAACAGTGAAAGCATTATGAGCATGTGAGTCTTGGCAACTTATTTTACACGAATTGTTTTGGGTGGGATTGAATTATTGAAAATTGATTAATTAAAAAATTTTGTCATAGAGGCGTGTATGGTACGCTAACGCACAGACTTTCGCTGAAACGACTTCAGAGAATTATTAAAAACATAAGTGGTCTCCGGAATCGTCTATTCGTCTTAAACAATTTGAAAGCAACTCATTTATTCTGTATTTTCCTTAGATATCCATTAATAGATAATTGCAATTTGTTTATTATAAAAAAGTTTAGAAATCAGTATTTTCTTTTAGTATGTTACTTATTATTAGTATTCTAAATTTCATATTTCAGTGCAAATGAAGTGAGGAAAAAAAAAACAAAGCAGAAAACGAAATTCCAGTAAGTAATAAATTGACATACAATATCTGTAGTTTAAATATCATTTCTCAATTATTGTTAATAATGTTTCTGTGTAAATTTGAATAATATTTTAAGAAGTTGTCCATATAAAAGTTCATAAAAATTTCCCTTTATGAAAATTGCTATTTCTTTCGTTTCGTTTTGAAATCTTAGCTTTAGAAGTTTCAAGCACTTGATTATAGAAATACAAATATTCAAGTTATATTACTTATGAATTAATGGAAACAAAACATCAAGACAAGCCTCAAACTGTAACAAATAGAGAAGTACATCTGTTCTTACGCAATTTGTTTTGTTATTATTATTTACTAGTTGACCCGTGCGAATAATTCGCACCAAAAAAACCACCTTTGAGAAATAATAAACAAATCCAACAGCTGTCGTACGTTAGTTAAACATATTGTCAATAGCTGGCGCCTTTTCCATTTTTATAAAAAGGTTGACCCTTGCGAATAATTCGTATGGTATATTGAAATAATTCGCTATATTAGAATACTGGAATATTTACATGGTATATTGTAATAATTCGCATAATTGAGACACCGAATGGTAATGTAGAAATACATTACTGAACAGATTGCCTTCTACATTTTTATAAAAAGATTTTTAAATAAAGTTTTTTAGCGAAACCATCAATTTTAAAGAATTTGTTTATTTTTTTGTCATTAACGGTGAACGTAATCTTCAAAATGATATCTCAATCATTTGATTTTGATGAAGTATTAAGGGAACTAAACAAACAAACAAAAAAAAAAACCTTTAAAAAATAATATATGAGAAATTGACAAATTTTTGTTTTTTTATTCTAATAAATCGTAATTTTTATTAAAATAAAAATTTTTTTTATGTGTTCTTATTAAATAAACGATGGAAAATCATTTTAAAATGCATTTTTATTCAAAAAAAGGATATATTTGAATTACGACGCTGCAGTGTTTCGGTTTCGAAAAATAAGCCGCTTCTGTTAAAGCGTTTCTCCATTTTTATAAAAAGGTTTTTAAAATTAAGTTTTTTAACGAAAGCATTAACTTTAAACAATTTGTTTATTTTTCGTCAGTAGCGGGGAACGTAATCTTCAAAATGATGTCTCAATCATTGATTTTGATGAAGTATTAAGGGAGATATGGCATACCGACACAAAAACACCTTTGAGAAATAATATATAGTGATTTTAGACTTCCAATTTCAATTCTATTAAATTAAATTTTTTTTAAAGAGTTCGTCGTTCAGTTTCTTAAAAGAATAGTGAATATATTCCTACTTCTCAATTTCAATGGCAGTGTGATTCCTTCATTAATGACAAGTAACTAAAAATAAAGTAACTATACTTTTATGCAACACAGACAATAAAAAAAGAAATAAAGAAAATTATTGGCCACATTTTTTTTTAGTTCACCTCGTGTATGTATATGATACAAAGAAGTGAAATAAAACATATTTTTTTAATTTAATCATCGAGTAAAAAGCAACTCTGTATTGTAAAACAGATGTGTAATTTAAAATGCGTCCATTGTGTCGTCTGCTGGGAATGTTGTCGGCAGCTACGAATGGGTTACAGTTTCTCTTGCCTAATTCTCAATTCTTGCTTTCTTTTTACCTACATTACTATACATGTACTAGAAGGTACAGTAAGGTTCAGAAATAAAAGTAAGATAGACTACATGTTTACTAGCCTTACGTTTGGAATATGAGAGTAAGGTATGCACTTACAGGTTCACAGTAGGTGCTCAAAGTTCCTTCTGCCA
>JAFIDM010108643.1:0-10556 GCA_023159025.1 Thereuonema tuberculata | reverse complement strand
AATTAATCTTATATTATCATCTTCAATAATGTCTAAAATTTGAATAATCACAGAGTCCTGAAAATTGTGTTTTTGGAAATGTTTGATTTCAATGGAGCTACTATAATTATTTTTTACGAATGATCTATGATTATTTATACGAAGATGTAAAGCTGTTTTTGTTTGGCCAATATACTTCATATTTCAAACTTTACAAATTAAAATATATATAACAAAAGGTAATTTACATAATGGGATGTTGGATTCGAAATCTTCACTGACGGGACAAGTCTTTCATCTTTTATCATTTCATTTCATGGAATTAGTTTAAGTTTGTGTTTTAATTAAAATAAAATTAATAATATTTACAAATTCCACAATGAAACGTTGCTGATCCGCTAACCGCTGTTCGCTAAGCCGTAACGTTGGGTACTTTCAGCGAAAAGTGATCAAAGGGTTGCCATAACCAGTACCGGATTAAGGAAGAGGGGAAACGGGCAACTGCCCCTGGCGGCAAAATGAGATTGAAAATTGATCCTTTTATATAATTTCAAAGTGCCATAAAAACATAAAATTAAGAAATTATCAGATGACTTTGTTATACTGTAGTGGGGTTTTATTAATTCGCAGAAAGTGAAATCAAATCCTTGCTTTACGTAAAAGTAAAACAAGTGTATTTCAGAAACAGAAGAGCGCTAATTGCGTTGATGTGATTTACGGAGAATGTTTTATTGACGAAAAACAAGCAGGCAGCTAGGGGATGGGTGGGTGGCCTGTGCCTGTGACTCTTACAGATGAGGGGAGGCGGGAGTTTTAGTAAACTCAAAATAATTACCGTATATGCTCCAATAGAGGCCCCCGGCGTTCATTTGCAAAACTAGCCTCGGCTCCCGGCGCTTAATAGAGACCGGCTGCTATTAGAGGCCGGCCATTATTAACAAAAACCTTCAGAATCCAATATTTTTACACATAAATGCCGCTAATATTACAAACAACTGCTTTATTTGAATTTCACATGCTACATAAGACTATTAAAGATAAATGGCAATGTCTTTCTGTACCTTTTGCTGCTATTCGTCGTCCGAATCCGCAATGATGGGCGGCTACCTCACCGAAAGTTTCTTTCGCGTATTCCACCGCGCGAATCTTAAAGGCAATGTCAAATGACCGTTTCGGCGGCAATTTGTAAGGCAATATACAGTAAGGTTTACGCACGACTATAAAGATACGGACGCTTACACTAGTACCGGTAGGCAAATATTAAAGACCCGGCTACTGTTAGAGACCGGCTACTATTTGGCCGTGTCCCCTCTGCAGCCCGGCGCTTATTAGAGACCGGCGACAATAAGAGCCTCGGCGTTTATTGGAGCATATACGGTAAAAACCATCTCAGATCAGCAATAACTCAAGACAGATTAAAAAACTTCACAATACTGTCTATAGAAAGTCAAGAGGCCAATTCAATAAATTATGTAATAAATTAGCTATTAATTCATTTTCTGAAAGAAAAACAAGGAAAGTAATTTTATAAAAATATCTGTATTCAATACATTTTCAAAAGCATAATGAAAGGTAGCTGCGAAGACCATCATTGTTTGGGCAAGAGGATAATGGTGGTTTTTAGTGTTTTTTTAGTCGGTTTAAAGAAATTTTAAAAATGTATATACTAAATGTCAAAGTCCCGTTAAGTAAAAAATATGTGTGTTTTTATTTCAATAAATTAGATTCGGCACACCATTAAAGAGACTATTACTTTTATACAGTTATTTATTATTGCATTAGATAGTGAAAAACAGCTACAGGGCAGCATGGGGCTGACTAGCCCCCCTATGGTAAATTTCCTAGATTCGGCACTGCCCATAACTTAGCCACTCACTTTGTGCACTACGGCCTTTCCATCTCGGAAAAACAGAATGTTTTAATTATCTTTCTAAAAAAAATTATTACAACTATGAAATTGAGGTGGATATACAGATAGATGTACTCTATTGACATTTAGAATCTTTAGTTTATTTGGAGGCGAGTACTTCCAGCGAAAAATCAAAGATCAGCATTTATTACATTTCATTCTTTGATTTAAATGCATCTAATGAAAACAGTAATTCAACTCTCAACTTACATATATTCATTTAATACAGAAAATTTTTGGAAAAGAATGTTTACGCTTTTCCTTCTTAAAGCTTTTCTGATAGGAATATTAAATTTTAATATTCACCAATAGTAAAATTTAAAATAGTTGGACTGATAAGTGAATTAATATTAAATGTTTATGCTTGAAAAAAAATAATAAAAGAGAAAAATATTTTTATTAATAATTTATTCTTTTACTATTAATAATTTAAATAATAGTTTATTACGCACTTATGTAAATTAAGTGATGACGTTGTGTGATGACAAGTTAGTCAGGTGTGAGACGTGTCAGATGTTAACGAAAAGTCAACCCGGGAAAGTTGAACTGGTGATGCCGTTGTGAACGGGTGAAGTAATAAGGTTAGCCGATGGAGCTAATCCGACCCGGGGGAGTAAAATGGAACGGCACCCACAGATAGAACTATGAGTAAGTTTCTTTGCTCAAAGAATAATTATATTATATCCCGAGCGATAATAATTAAAGCTAAAATTATTATACGAGGAATGAATCAAGGCGATTCATGAACATTAAAGCTTGTTGCATTTAAATAACGCAATTAGAAGTAAAGAAGAATTCATTACGAAGACGGGTAACATTGGAGTTGAGACCGTAAGAAGAACTGAGAGAATTTATTCCTGTTAGTTCAAAAGGCTGTGGACAATAGTAATTAGTAACTAACAAATAATTTAATTAAATTGAATCGAGAATTCAAGTAATAGAGATATCTAAAGAAGTGATAAAATTCCAGTTCCCGTGCCGGACTAATCCATTGAGAAAAGGAAGAAAGGATAATTCAAGACTTGAAGTTGCCTATTCCAAGACGGAATGAAGTAGCTAAAATTATATTGAACATTAAATAATTATATTAAGCAATATAATAAGAAGATATTATTCCGAGTCAAAATAAGAAAAATTAAGAAGAAGATATTCTGAAAAACTGTTAAAGAATTCAAGAGGATATTCGAAGAAAGAAGATCGACTATCAAATAGATTTATAAAGAAACGGAAAGTAAAACCTACAAGCGGATACCGTTTTACAAGAAGAGTTGGTAGTCTACTATATGGATACTGCTGAACGGATAGAAGAAGGATAAAAGGATAAAAGAATAGAAGACAGCTATAACTAAAGTGTTAGTGCTTCGAGTAATAATAGTTGGAAAATTACATAAAAGTGAAACGTGCAAATTCAGTGAAAACTTCATTAAATTGAAGTTATGTGCCAGTGCTTTAGTGATAAAAGAATTCACCGAATCAATAATGAAGTGAGTGGATAAGAAGACGACATTCTGTGAGTACTATTATTTATTATAATATACTAAAAGAATTAGAAGATAACTACACAAAGGAATAGAGTTGTTTAATGATTTGTAATAATCACAGAGTATAGTTCGTTTGAATTAGTAGAAATAATAATTAAGCAATTATTAGTGAAATTGTATTATTAGAGATGAACAATACAAATTATTGTGAAACATTCACATAGGTATTATTAGTCGGTTATATATAAAGTAACATTGAGAATATTTGCATACTAAGTGTATCTACATTATTATCTCATACAAGTGATATCGAGACATTCGTTTAGTGTAAATATTTTATTTTGTACAATTCACATCGGTGAAAAGCCAATTTTATAAATATACAGAACTCTAGATTATAATAAGTAAATATTCATATTTGTAGTAAGTTTGTATTGAAGTTCAAATTAATGCATTGAATTATAATAGCATTTATTTAGTTTAAATTGGAAATAAATCCAAGAGGATTAAGTATATTTTTCCTGTAAATGCAAATGGGCCTTATTTGCTAATTATTGCATTTGATAGACAAGCAAGAATTATTAATGAATATATACATGTGTATTTTGTTTTGTTAAGAGTGAAATCAAACTCTTACAATTTTGTATAGCAATTTTGAATTTGTTTCAAAATTAAAATTTTGTTTTAAAATTTTTCATGAGCATAGGGCATTATTAATTTTACACACCTCTGCTAAACCCAGTACGAATTCTGATAGCAGTACCAATTGATTTTTCATAATATCCCTATCACTTTCTTACATTGAAGATTAACAATTAGTTTCTCAACAAAATGATACTAATTATAACAACAGATTAATTTAACACTTTACAATTTGGCAGCTCAACAAACAAACTTTCCTATTCTAACCTCGTAATATTTAAATTCTTATTAATAACAACGATATCTAAACATGAGATTTAATCATAAGTGATGTTGTTATTTACTTATTCACTCTCAATAATCAACTTTTCTTTAAATTCTACTGATTTGTAAGAATTAAGATGTTTATTTTTTCAACCAATATCAAAATTTATTAACCTGTTATTAATTTCAAAACCATCATACCTACTTAAATTATTTATTCTTGAATTTCTTATTAACAAACTTTCGATCAGTTTTCTTTTTAAATGCATATAATTTCGCTCATTATGTGTAACAGTGCAATTTATTTGATCTATTTCTCCTGATACTAACATTATCAATCAGTTAAATGGCTTTTCTTCTCTTACAATCTCATGTGTTCATTAAAATATTTTTTTGTAAGAAATATATGGTTTCACACATCTATGTGATCTCATGTGCACATTCTGTTAGAATCTCTTTCCACTAGCTTTGCGTTTAACTGACTTCTCACGTGTATGGTTTCTTACATGGTAAATCAAAGGACCTGTCTGCGAAAAACTTTTCCCGCAAAATTTGCATTTGAAAGGCTTTTCACCTGTGTGTGTTCTTACATGGGAAGTTAAAATAAATTTCCGTGAAAAGCTTTCATCACAAAATTTACATTTGAACAGCTTCTCACCTGTATGTGTTCTTATGTGACGAGTTAAATCTCCTTTCTGCGAAAAGCTTTTTTCACAAAAGTAGTTTGTAGGGTCGCATAGACCCGCATAATAGGGCGATATGGACGAAGGTCACCTTGAACAAATTAGGTCACCTTGAACAAAATTAGGTCACCTTGATGTAAAGTCACCTTGGTGAAAGAGACTTAGAGGTCATTTGAGGGAGAAATGCAAATTAGCATGGTTCATTAGCATATTATGGAAATATCAAATGTAAATTAGTAGGGGTCATTTGCATATTATGGTAATTGGACATGCAAATTTTAAAATTTAGATAAGTAGGTCATGCGACCATTCAAATTTCTTGTAATGAGATGATTGATCGATTGGTGAAGGAGTTGTAACGGAATACCTAATAGATCGAAAGTTTAACCCGTTCGGGTATAAAGCTGGGGTGTCATATGGGCCGTAAAAGTAAAAATGCATGTAAATAGGTCAAGTGACCATTCAAACATCTTGAAATGAACTCAACTATCGATTGGTGAAGGAGTTGCAACGGAATACCTAATAGATCGAAAGTTTAACCCGTTCGGGTATAAAGCTGAGGTGGTATATCGGCCTCAAAAGTAAAAATACATGTAAATAAGGTGTATGACACATCAAACTTGTTGAAATAAGGTATATTATCGATTGGTGAAGATAATGTAGCGTAATATCTGATAGATTAAAAAAGTTTAACAGGTTCTGATATAAATAAGAATGATAAAATTCGTGTGTCCCATTGAACCAACAGTTGAGAATTAATCTTTTCTAAAGTTGTTGCGTGATTTCGTTTGAATTAGATCCAAGTTTTAAGAAGGATATTATTTACTAGTGTAGCAGAGATAATAATATATAGTACTAACGATTGGTGAAGGTGTTGTAGCAATTTACCTAATAGATAGAAATTTAACCCGTTCGTGTATAAAGCTGGTGTGGTATATCGACCTCAAAAGTAAAAATACAGGTAAGTAGAGCATGTGACACATCACTCTTCTAGAAATAAACAGAACTTTCGATTGGTAAAGGTATTATAAGGTCATTTCTGATAGATGAAAAGTTTAAACTGTTTGGGTGCCTTTTAGGGTTCATAATAGAGTAAAGGAATTCTTATGACCTAGTGAACTAACAATTTAAAATTAATCTTTTCTAAAGTTGTTGCGTGATTTTCGTTTGAATTAGATCCAAGTTTTATTATTTAATAGTGTATCAAAGATCTTGATGTGTAATAATACAGGTTGATTTTTTTGAACAATTTATTTTAAATTTTGTAATACCTGATAGATTAAAAAGTTTAACCTATTCTGATATAAATAAGAGTGATAAAGTAAAGGAATTCGTGCGACCCATTGAACTATCAATTTAAAATTAATCTTTTCTAATGTTGTTGTGTGATTTCGTTTGAATTAGATCCAAGTTTTAAGAAGGATATTATTTACTGGTGTATCAAAGATCTTGATGTGTAATAATATAGGTTGATTTTTTTGAACAATTTATTTTAAGAAAAACTATTTTTTCTTTAAGATTAGGTGTTTGTGTTGGGGATGTGGAGGTAAAAAATTCAGGTCGAGGCATTTTGTAAGGACAAATTACAATACAATTTATTAAAGTCTAGAAGGAGTACAGTTAACATTGATTAGTATATATTTTTTTTGTTTTCAATCGCTAACAAAATGATTTATTAAACTGCCACATAGATTGAAATTTTTTTTCAGTCTCTAACAACTGATTTTATTAAACTGTTACAAAGAATACATGAATTTTTCAGTCTTTAACAACTGATTTTTATTACATTGCAACAAAGAAATGAGTACTTGAATTTTTTTTCAGTCTCTAACAACTGATTTTATTTATTTTTAAAGAGTACTTGAATCAAGCAAAATAGAAATGTATTACAAAGTTTTTGTTCTTCTTTGTACTGTTTTTCTTGGGGTTTTTTCATCTTCTTCGTCTTCCGGAGGCAGCAGGGATCAGCAAAGTTGATTCGGCAGACAGACACTAACACAAAGTTTGTTATCATTATTTCTTTGAGCTATTTCATGTAGTCTATATAGGTAGGTCTTTGGATATTGTTTTCTATTCTTAATGTTGAGACGGCTTGAAAAATTTTTTTTTATAATTTATTAGTATTAGTATTTTAGGTTCTTATTTTATTTTCCTATTTTTTTCTAGTATTGATTTTTTGTTATTTTTATATACATATATCTGATTTATTTTTGTTATCTTGATTTTTACATTATTTTAACGTTGATTAAAGATAAATATTGTTTTTAGATTTTGAAATTAGGACAACACAGACAAGAATTTTTGTGTATTTATAATATAATATAAAAAAAAAAAGTGACATGAATATTTTTTGATTATAAATAACATTAACAATTAAACTGGTGCTTGAAAGGCTTCTTTAATATTCTTCTCTGATTCACAACAGTGTGTCAAAGCCAGTAGTTTATAAGTAGCAAATTCTGCTTCTTCTTTTGACAATTTTATCCCCGTTGGTATTTTAGTATACCAAAGTACCAATATCCGTATAGATCTGGGGCTGGTGGACTAATTCCGGAGTTGTCGGATTTTCTAATGTTATTCTGAACTATTTATTTATTCTATTGTTATTTATTAAAACTTGTTTATTTATTTTAGGCAGAGTTTTTATTTCTTTTTTAAATTTTTAATTATTTCTACGAACAGTTTAATTTCGTCCTGATTTTACTTCTTCTTTTTTTTATTATTTTGAAGAGATGATAATGAAGTACGAAGAATACATTTAGAGCAGTTTTAACGAATTGTACAATTAAGTAAATAATACAAAACTCGCACGAACTAAATCCGATCGGTTATTACTTAACATTTTAAGCAAATTTCCAAATCATATTATTAATTGGGATGATATCAAATTCTGTTAGTGATAATAATTATCAGAAATTACAAGTAAAAGAGGCCTTTTATATTAAAAAATTTTCTCGTCATGCAAACTTGGATTTCTAATGTTATTTTGATCTACTTATTCTATAGCTATTTATTAAACTTGTTTATTTATTTTTAGGTATATTTTTTATTTCTTTTTTTTTTAATTTTTTAATTATTTCTTCTTTCATGAGCTATTTCAGTAAAAGAAAGAAAGTATATTTGTAATCTTTCTTAATAAGAACCGGAAATCTTAAATAAAGCGAATGGAAACGCCACAACTTATTAGTTTATAAAACAAGGTTCTTTAAAAATAATGCAACTGCAAAAAGGCCTGAATTTTTTTTTCTATGTCCGAACATTTTTCTAAGTCCAACACGGGACCGATAGTACGGGCAAACGTCTACTTTTACAGCCGACTTTCCTCCACCAAATGCGGCGTAAACATTCAATACCAACGGCACAGGAACTGCAAAAAGGCCTGAATTTTTTTTCTATGTCCGAACATTTTTCTAAGTCCAACACGGGACCGATAGTACGGGCAAACGTCTACTTTTACAGCCGACTTTCCTCCACCAAATGCGGCGTAAACATTCAATACAATCGGCACAGGAACTGCAAAAAGGCCTGAATTTTTTTTCTAAGTCCGAACATTTTTCTAAGTCCAACAGGCGTGTACTGGCTAATGTATTTCCGCGGAATATCACCGATAATAAATGAAATATATCAAAAAGATTGAGTTTTTTAAGCTAATTGGGATGCTATCAAAATTTTTGATATTGATAATAATTATCAGAAATTACATGTAAAAGAAGGCCTTTTATATTAAAAAAAAAATTTTTTTCCCACCGTACAAAATTGGATTTCTAATGTTATTTTGAACTATTTATTTATTCTATAGCTACATATTAAACTTGTTTATTTATTTTTAGGCCTATTTTTATTTCTTTTTTAAAATTTTTTAAGTATTTCTTCTTTCAGGAGCTATTTCTATGAACAGTTTAGTTTCGTCCTTTTTTCGTATTTTATTTCAGAAAAAGGCAGAAAGTATATTTGTATTCTTTCTTAATAAGAACCGGAAATCTTAAATAATGCGAATAGAAACTCCAAAAAAAAAAAAATAAATAAATAAATAAAAAAAATAAAATAAATAAACCGAATTGTATTTAAAGTGACTAAGTTAAAATTATAAACTTATTCGTTTATAAAATAAGGGTTTTTTAAAAATAATTTAACTAAACGAAATTTTATAGAATTAACTGATCTTTAAAAATAACGAATTGTAGAATTAAATTAATACTTCTCAATAACAAAGTGATTGAAATTAGCAATAGCTAAATCCGAATTGGACAATAGAATAACAAGAAATCTTCAAATACATAATCATAAACCCGATTCTTCATTTCGCCCGTCCGCCCCCTCCCAACACCCCTTCCCCATCCCCTTCCCAGGGCGAAATGAGGAATCGGGAAGGTTCCTTCCCCCGGAGGTAAGGGAGAATGCGGAAGTGAGAAGATTAATGATAAACAATTCAGTTTTTTTATTTCTTTCTGTATTTTTTTATAGAGGAAAAAAAAGAGAATTTTATATCAATTTGAGTATATTCTATACCTAAAAACAATATTTTCTTAAAAAAAAAAAAGAAAGTTTAAAGTCGATAAAAAATTCTTAAAAAACAAACTCATTTCTCTATTTCATTAAAGAAGACACATAGAAATGTGAGTCATGAAAAGATTTAAATTAATATATTATTTCGGTAGAATCTTAGTGAAAAGATGTGATTTTTTAAAGAACTGCGAATATTGTGGTTTTTTTTTTTCCTTATTATCTTATATTATGAGGATATTAAAAATTTATATAAAGAAACAGAATGGAAGTTACGAGAAATCCTTGAGAGTTGTGTGATAAAAAAAAAAGAATTTCAATAGGTGTAAGGAAGTTAATGTTGACCCTTTTACTATTGGATTAATGAAGGATTTAATTAAAACGGATGTTCATAAAGGTTTAACAATCAATGTTTTGGACTGATGATGTATTCAATTTGTTTTGATTGGGTATTAATGTCCAGCATGAATTCAATAATATGAATTTATAATATGAACTAACCATTGTTCCAAATAATTACGTTATTCTGTTGACGTGTGTCAATTTAATTTTTAATGTTCATGATAAGGTATTAATACAGTAGTTCCTTTTTATTGCAAATAAATGTTTCTATGTAGAATTTCAATAAATCAATATATTTCTTAACTGTAACTTTGTTTATTCAGATGAATTAACATAATGTTGCATTTTTGTAGAATTTTCCTAAAATCATAGTAACTTTGATTAAAGCAATGGATCAATACGGTACAGAGTTATTATCTTTATTAATTCCCAGAAAACATGAAAGATTTTCAGTATAGTTTGCTATGATAAAATTACAATACACCAGCTTATTACGATTTTACTATTATATAAAGACTAAATTCATCTGTAACTGAATTTTTTTTTTTTTCCTTTTGCACGTGGTACGCTAAACAGCTCACACACACCCCTAGTTTGCTCCCTAGCGCTGTATATAAACAGCGTAACTCGCGGCCTTGCAGTCTTCGGTCATTTCAGCAAGATAATCAGAAACACCAAACAATTTTTGGCAGCAATCTCACCGATGCGATGACAGCAGAAATTCACTGCTTTTCAGAAGTTGATGATTTAACA
>JAFIDM010108641.1:0-10556 GCA_023159025.1 Thereuonema tuberculata | reverse complement strand
GGTCCTATTATATCGATATTTAGATATACAGTCGGACCTCTATTTAACGAAGTCGCTAAATCCCGAAAAAAAGTTCGTTATATGGAAAATTCGTTAATAGAGATTCACCTTTTAAAATTACTTTAAAACTACATAAAACAGATTTAAAATACATAAACATAAATATTATTAAAAAAGTAATAATTTTAATGACATAAAGCATACATTACCACATGCGTACTTAAATTTTACTAATAAAATTTCTGTTAATTTTGTCTGAGTTTTTTTTTTTTTTGAAAAAATGTTTTCGCTTATAGTATGTCTCACATCTTTGCAATGCACCAAAAACCCCTTCAGGCGTATTTTCTTCAAATTGTAATCCGAGTCGGATTGTTTCAATTATTTTAGCATTTCATCATACGAATGTTTCTTGATTTCTTCATAATGATCGTTTCCATTTTCATCATCTTCATCTTCATCGCAATTCATTGCTGTATTGTTTTTATTTTTCACAGTTTCGAGGTCTCAACTTCAAAATCAAGTGAAAGATAATCATCAATCAGCATATCATCGTTAATTTCTTCTTTTTACCTCAGCTGTATCCTCGAAAAAGTTCGTTAAATAGAAAATGCACTTCGCTATTTGGAGGTTATTTTACGAAGAAATTTGCAAAATGTTCTTGGTTCCAAAGAAAAGTTCGCAAAATAGAGAAATTCGCAAAATAGAGGTTCGTTAAATAGAGGTCCGACTGTATATGGACAAGGAATATATATGGTGTTGTCCATAATCTTTGTCCAAGAGTCTGGAGGAAAAAAGGTTACATATGCATCATGTATGGAATTATTCTGGAGTAATATAACCAATTTTTTTGCAGCATCTAAACAATGGAAAACGTATTGAATGATTCGAAGATCCGAGATTCTACGATCGAGCTGTGAGGCATTGGAAGCTGGAGTGACATTTACGTAAGAGGATTGCATAAAGCGAAGCAACCAGAAATTGGAAAAAGGTTTAAAAAAAGTGCAAGACTGAATTCGGATGATGTGGATTATCAAATGGGGGGCGAGTCTTGCAATGGTGAATGTTTAGGAACATCGTTCCTATCTTAAAAGATTGAGTGCTGTTCGGGAAGACAATGGTGGACGTATCTCATACTAATGTAAATATATGTACCGATTGTTTCATAAAGTACTGGAAAGTACTGGTGGTTTTCACCGCCATATCTTTTAAACTACTGCTCATAAAAATCTGAAACTTTTTATATAAAATCGTCAAACATAAAAGGGTTATATTTTCATGTTATTATTTATTCAGTATTATTAAAATTCATTTTATTTGCGTTCAAACACCCCCAATATATCGAAATTATTATCCAAAAAAAATATTCGACTGTCTCCCAAAAAAAGTCATTTGTCAGAATGCATTTTCAAAAAAATACAGTTTTTTTTAAAAAATTAAACAAAGGAATTAATGACAAAAGTGTTTAGAATAAATTTTCCTAATTAGGTTTCTGTATCATTTGAATATTGGATCCAGCCTTTTAGAGTTTAAACACCATCACAACAGTTATTTAAATATACGATATATTGGCGGTGTTTGAACTCAAATAAAATGAATTTCAATAATAATGAAAATATAATGTAAAACTCTTATATGTTTGATGATTTTATATAAAAAGTTTCAGATTTTTATGAGTAGTAGTTTAAAAGATATGGGGCGGTGAAAACCACCAGTACTTCCCAGTCTTTATGAATCACCCGGTATAAATGGTTATTATAGTTGAACTTAGTCACTGCATTCGCATGGGTTCTTCTTTTTCATTGACAGACTCCTGTATAAAGGTTATGGACAACCCCGTACAGTATGTTACTTAGCTTTCTCACACACACACACGCAAATGATGTTTGTAAAGATACATAGTGCATTATGTTACAATCCAACTTGTCGGATAAGAGGAGGACGTCTGTACCTTGTTCTGAACTAATTTCATAAATCCGTATTAGTAAATTAGTTTTCTGTAAGTTGATGTTATCTATGCGCAATTAAGTTTTTATAAGTGGCTTTTTCGATTCCGTCCTATATTCTGAGTTGATATAAATTCTGTTACGATTTTACCAACTTCTTCCGGTTTCTGAAGATGTAAGTAGTGACCGCCATCAATTTCCACAAGTCGAAATTTCTCCTTTAAATTATTTGCAAGTATATCGAGAGTCTTCTTTTGTAACTCCGGTTCAAACATGGTGAAAGAATTCGTCTTAGCCAATATTATTAACGTCTTACATTTTACAGAGTGAATTAAATCAATAAACTGTTTGGGGGATCTCAGTTCTTCAATTGCGCTTAGTACATGACGCATTCGTGGATCATGGCGAAATATCACTTTGTCTTCTCCCACTTTCTTCAGTGATCGTTGCAGAACGGCCTGAACGGAGGCAGATGTCAAGGGAAGTAGGGCAAATCTGCTCCTTTGAAAACGGTGACGGGCCTCTTCCATAGAATAAACGAGTGGATGGTGCACATATTTCTCTACTCTTAGCAATGAATTTATACTGTTTTCCACGCTGTATTCCGGCATAATTCTGATTCCCGTATAGACAGTATCTAACAAAACCATGCTCTCCACTTCATCGGGGAAAATACCAGCGTACAGACAGGCAATGACGCCTCCCATACTGTGACCCAGAAAGCTGAAGCGATTCCATCCAAGAGCCAGAACAACTCTCTTCACATCCGTTACTGCTTGAAATCGACTGTACTTTGCCCCAATCGGTAAATGAGACGAAAAACCATGTCCTAGACAATCTACTGCCACTAACTGTATGTTATCTGGCAAGTAATGTACTAAAGGAAAGAATGTTGCCAAGTTATCCAGCATACCATGAATTGCCAAGAAGCGAGGACCGTCTTCAGGTCCCCATTTCACTGCAGCTATTTTTCCAAATGGAAGCTTAATTTCGAATTCTTCAGGTTTACCCATATCAGAGAGGCTCCTCATCTTAAATGTACTTCAGCTGAAAATGGAGGAAAAAAAACAAGAATAAAATCTGCTAAAATATAGGGAATGTGCTGCTAAACTTAAAGGTTGTATTCAATCATGCAAAACAGCGATTAATGTCATATAAACATGGCTCTGGAAATGCGTTATTCCAAGATATGAACGGCGAAACGATACAGAGGTGTTGGCCTTTACGTCGTATCGTAAAGTCATTAAATTGCTCCTCAGTAATCGTGACATGGCCTGCCCATTCCCCTGATTTAAACCCTCTGAATTTTTTCGTATGGGGTTATCTTACAGCATTAGTGTACATCACAACGGTTCCTGACGCCCATGCACTGCATGATCGCATAGTGGATAGGTGCAACACAATTCGACGTGCACCTGGCATCTTCGACCGTGTACCCGTATAGCGTGCATAGCGGCCGGTGGAGGACATTTCGAGCACTGTTAGTAAAACTGAGCGACTACACGGTCAACATCTCTTTATTGTTGCATCGTTCATATCTTGGAAATGAAGCATTTCTAGACCCATGTTTATATGCCATTTATTCGTTGTTTTGCATGATTGAATAAACCTTTAAGTTTTGCAGCATATTTCAGTACACCCTGTATATTTAATCATATCTGAATTCACTCAAAAAATCAAACAAAAACAGTTCAATCAAATAAATTTCTTATGTTATCAGTAATGTTAATTAACTACAGAGTTATCTTAACTCTGTAAATTTAAAAGCTTTTTTAAATGATTCTTAATCTAAAAGTATATACATTTTCCGAGAACGAACAATGCGAAAACCAGGTAAAATTTTAGGTAATTTTCAGTCAATTGTGAATTAAAAATTTTAATAAATAAAAATACTAAGATAAGTGTTTCGGTTTAAGCTACAAGCACCATTCATTTTAAAATAAATTTACCTATTGTTTCCTTCGTAAAATGCATTTACGTATTCACACTGTAAAGTCAGAACTGAGTGTGAATCCGAGCTTGGGTGTGTCCCTATTTTTGAACTACAAGGTGGATATTACTGTAGGTCCTTTTTTTGAGGGATTTTGAGGGCGAAATTCACCTCGGAATCAACAACATGAGCAACTCGTCCGAGGAACCAACGACGGAAGTCGTTCGTTATGCGCTCTCCTTCATATGATTAACTTCTAAAACATCTCCCGAAGAAGGCCCGAGGCACGGGGCCGAAATATCGAGATAATATCTCATCCCGGAGTGAGGAAATCCCTCAAAAAAAGAACCTACAGTATCATGTCTCACTCCTCCTTCAGGACCAAACTATATGGGTGGATATTTTGAAATTTGGACGATTAGGAACGGTCTAGCTTGTATGTTTGAAATGAGTCGTCTAAGAAAATAGCACGAGATGACAAAAATTCCCGTAGGTCAGTCTTAGAATCCAAACAATGGATTGCTATCCTATGTCAGTTAATATCTTTCAAATGAATACACTCAAACTCGGCTATAACACGGTTGTTTATATCGCGAATTCGGATATAATGCGATTTGGTCTTGGACCCCTTCTATTTCAGAAAAGGTGTATAATTGTAAAATTGTCAAATTTACCACATTTTCCTCCAAAAAGTACGAAAATCGATTTATTTTAGAGCAATGCTCGCGATTTGCTACTTACAATTAATACTTCGTCGTTTATACAAGATGCCAAGATGGCGGCGCCAAACCGTAAGAAAACAGAAATATGAAGATTTTGGCTAAAATAATCTATCAAAGTGTTGAAAAGGTAATGATTTATAAATATAAAATTCTCTCTCATCGCTCTGAATGATGTAGGTAATCGCGAAATGACCATTTTAAATCGATTTGGAATAGTGTGGGTGATAATAGGGTTCGAGTATACGACATTTAACATCGCGAAGTAAAAAAAGCTCGGGCAGATCGCGATCTTTGAGATCTTGGATCCGAAAGATCGCGACATAACCGAGCTTCACTGTATTAAATTCTTAATCCATTCCGTACTGTTTAAAATCTGATTTAGGTAATTTAAGCAAATAAAATGGGTTTAATTTTTTTAATACAAAACAAAAATATATCTACTGTTTATACCCAGATAGTGTCATTTGAATATAAATATAGATTTTATTTTTTTTTTCGTTATTTAAAAAACAATTGGGCCCGGTAGCCAAGTGGTCAGGGCGCTGGGTTTCTTTCCCGGGAGTTAAGGCGGGCGGGCGTCGGGCTCCGGCCCCAACTTCGTCCCGTTGGTCGAGCTGCGGGAGCCTGATCTCCCGCGATCCCACAGGCCAGCCATGGCCTATCGAAGGCCTAACTTTAACTTTAAAAAACAAAATTTCGAATTTCTTGTTTGTTATTGTTATAAATGTTATACACTAATCGTTATTTTAATAGTGAATTGACTGTATGAAACATCGAAAAGTCCCTTGAGATAAAACAGCAAAAATATTAAATATTGAGCTAAAATTGTGATATTACAATAACAATTTGTCAATAACAAGCTTACTAATGATATTCTGTCTGTGTAGGTGAGTTCATTACCCTCCGCATCCCAAAGTGGGAGTTGACTCTCTTTAGACATAACCAGTCGTCCATTGTCTGGAGGTTTGGAGAAAAAAAAATCGATTTCCGGTCTAGACTATTTGCGGTTTTTAGTGGTCATTGATCAAGTCAGAGAAGTAAAGATAATTGGACTAAAGTTGGGTTCTAACTTTACTCAATCATTGAGAACCCAATGTAATATCTTCGACCCAACGTGGCCATTTTCGGTTCAAGATGTCCACTGGCTACTTACTCAGGCTATGTTCGTATACGTCCACTACAGTTGATGGTTGACAGTCGTCGGTTGAGCTACGAACTTGATAGTTGATACAACCAGGCCCGGATTTCCGCCTAGGCCTAGAAGGCCCGGGCCTAGGGGCCCCAGCCAGCAGAGGGGCCCCGCAGTATTTTATTTTTTTTATTATTTTGACTGTTAAAATAGGATTGTCTTTTTTTTTTTGCTTGTTAAAGGGGATTGGGAGTTCGTTTTTTTTTTTGGTTTTGGATTTTTGGGGATGGGGGGGGGGGGCGCAAATATCACGTGCCTAGGGGCCCTGGGTTTAAGTCCGACCTTGGATACAACCACTATCAAAGTATCCGAACGCTATAGTTGACGTTCAAAATGGCCGACGCTATCTTTGGATTGTGTATTTTGGTTGATTTCAGTTTTAGTAAAAACTAGGCCATTTCCCGTGTACAGATTGTTAGTTATAGATATTTGAAGAAGAGATGGACGTTATTTAGATGGACGTTGGTTGATATAGATGTTAAATGAAGATCATAGCTTATATACGATACTCCTGGCGACGAATTGATTGTGACTATTCTTTCGAGTGAAGATAACCAAATTCTGATGACTTGTGACTCTAGACAAATTTTCCTCTTTGGCGGAGACTTCAGACAAATTTTACCTGTAGTCAAGAATGGCCGAGATTACGACATTATTAACAGTTCTTTGAAAAGATCTCATCCTTTCTCTCGTTGTCCATTTCGATACTAATTGATTATCGATGATAAAACGATGGTTTATATGAGATAATCCAAGAATAATCGATTCCAATGAAAGGGATTAAAGCAACATTTTGAAGTTTTGAAGACTCTTTTCAAGCCATCTCTTTTTCAAGCATAATAAAATTGGAATAAGTACAACAAAACAAAATAGTTGGAAGCTTAAACAAATTTCAAAAACACGTGAATCAATAAGTTTAGTTGTTTTTACAAAAATATATTAATAAGGTACAATTCAATTATTAAAAGTAATAATAAGAAGAAAATAAAATTTAAGATAATCTAACAAAACTCGATTCCAAATAAAACAGTTAACGCATTATTTTGAAGTTCAATAATGCTCATTTTGAATTTGTCGACTTCCTCGTGACAATAAAAAATGAAAAACCGTTTTCCATTGTTACACTAACATTGGGGCACAACAACAACACAACAATCGCGGAGATATAAGTAAAAAAACAATATAATAAGAATTGTAGTCCCTATGGCCTAATGGATAACACATCCGACTTGGGATCAGAAGGTTACAGGTTCAATTCCCATCGCGGAAATTTCATTGCAAAAATTATTTCTATTTTCCATTCCCACAGAAAATTGCGCCGGACAGACAGACACACAGACAGAGAAATAAAAGATTTTAGTAATATAGATTTACAAAGACGAGGAGAAAGCTGAACGATTGATATAAGCATAAGTCGTACATAAAGACAAGGAGACCAATACCTACAGAGCAGGTTTCTGGTGTCCGCACAAAACAACACAACACAAAAGACCAAGGAAAAAAGAAAAAAAAAAGAAAGTGCAACTCTCAATTTCCACAAGATTTAGCAGTTGGAGGATGCGTAAGGTAGAGTTGCATCCTTCTCACACTGGACCCACACAACATAATCAAACAGCGAATCGAGAAAAGCGCCCTCTCTTGAATATCACGACAACTATAATAGAAATACACGCTGTGTGTAGGTCGCCATCTTGGGATCATCCTGCTCTCTCGACTGTTAACGTAGTTGACCAATCTGTGCCAAATGAGTTAACGTCAACCGACATATCCCAACGACAGTGCAGTTGATCAACCCCTCAACCGATTGATGTCAACCGGGCATATCCGAACACACCAGTCACCTGAATGGTGCGAAATGGCTAAACATACTAATTGGGCATCATTCCATTGGAATGTTTGGATAGCGAGAACTTTCCTGCAAGCCTATTGGTATGAAAATTGTGTACGTTGGAGACTGTGGTGGAAATTTTACTTGACCCTTAAAGTACAATGACTTGATAAATAGTTTCAATCAATAGTAATGCCATGGAATTGACAACGTAATTGATAGATTGCAAATTGCAAGAGTGGCTTTGTGTTAACTGCTAAACTGTAAATTGACTTTTCTTAATTCCTTTGACACTTTCTCTGGCAAAATGGTTGAA
Source organism: Thereuonema tuberculata (assembly GCA_023159025.1). Lineage (NCBI taxonomy): Eukaryota > Metazoa > Arthropoda > Chilopoda > Scutigeromorpha > Scutigeridae > Thereuonema > Thereuonema tuberculata. The sequence goes on along the minus strand of JAFIDM010108641.1, from coordinate 2,628 downwards.
GAAGGCGGACCTGTTAGTTTCACATTCTCTGTGTTTTCTAAAAAAATTTTTAAACTTAGAATAGCATTTGATACATAATCGAGAAAACACATTGTTACTAAGTAGCCCCGATTTACAATCAATCGATATTCACACTTAAGACCAAAATTTTCAATATATATATAAAAAAAAAATCAAAAATTTCAAAACATTCAAATATTCTTCAAATTATTTTTTTTTTTTTTTTTTTTTTTTTTTTTTATAGAGGAACTTGACATATCTAGAACATATATAAGCCATAAATGTAATATGTTCACATGCACTTATAGACCGTTGTAAAAGTGCATGTTCTCTCCCTTTCTGTTCTGTTTTTTTTTGTTTTTTTATTTTCTGAACCGTTCAGGCAACATCTACTAGAACTAAATGGCGTTGGTGGACAGTGGCGGATTTAGCACTTGAGAGGCCCTAGGCGCAATTCAATTTTGAGGCCCCCTCTAAATATTTTCATTACCAGTGGCGTACCAACGCCTTTGGGGGCCCGGGCGGGAGTTCCATTATTCCATAACCAAAAAAAAAAAAAAAGGAAATTCTAGGCTGGATGGGGCCCCTAGGCTGACTGGTGAGGCCCCCTAGGCTTGCTTTTACAACCAAAAAAAAAAAAAAAAAGGAAATCTTGCTTTTACAACTAAAAAAAAAAAAAAAAGAAATCTTGCTTTTACAACCAAAAAATAATTTGTTTTTTTATTTTGAGAGGTAAATTTTGAGGCCCCCTTGATTGATGAGGCCCGTGTCGCGCGCCTCCTGCGCCTATTGGGAAATCCGCCACTGTTGGTGGAGGTCAATTAACCGCTCCCTGTTCTCTTGGTACCAGTCGTAATTGATTTTTACTACAAAATATTCGTAGCAAGTGTGTTCCTTTGAAAAATTTTAATCAATGCATTTACGTCTAGGTACATAATAAATCGTGTACCTATTATTCAAAGTAATTTTAAAATTAATCAGTAAGGACTAAAAAGGAATTAAAACGTACACATATAAAAGTCATTGAGCTGCTATTAGAATTTTTGACACCGGGAATCCAAGACAGCCTCCTTCAGGTTTATTAACCATCTTCAGTTGGGTTTACCCAGTATCTCCAGCTCAGTGAAAACAAACAAACACAAGTAAAACAAAACAACGCCTTCATTAGCAAGAAATTAAAAATAAAAAAGGGAAAGTGTTAAACCCCCCGCTAGTAATCACTAGCTTATTAGGAATTATTTTCAGATACTGGATAAACCCAACTGAAGATGGTTAATAAACCTGAAACAGGCTGTCTTCGATTCCCGATGTCAAAACTTCCAAAAGCAGTTCCGTGACTTTTATTTGTGGGCGTTTTTATTCCTTTTCATGCCTTACCAATTGTCTTATGCACATTAGGCCTAATTCTTCTATTCTTTACTCATATCCTGAGTAACGTGAGTTTTAATCAAGTAACCCCCCGTTGATTGCGACCGGGTGAGTGCGAATTCTTTATAATGCGATTTTTTTTTTTTGACTGTCAACAATTACAGTAATCGTTAAAAAAAACATTATTACCATGAAGTGTATATATTTGTTACTTACATTAATTAATATAATTAGAGTATAAAGGTATTATAAAGGTTCTTTATCAATTCTACGACTGATTAAACGACTTAATCGTTGAACTAATTAATAGGTGATCTGAACTGAATCTTATAAGGGGCCGTCCATTAATTACGTGAGGTGTTTTTTAAAAAAATTGGACCCTCACCCTTGGTGAAATTTGGTGAGATGTGGTGGGACCCCCCCCCCTTAGTAAGATTTCAAAAAGTCAAAAAATCAAAAAAGTTCAAAAAGCCAATATTACAAAATGTTGTAATCTATTATAATACGTATTATTCTCTGAATGAAAAAGTTGACGTGAGATTTTCGTTGACCCCCCCCCCCTTGATGAGATTTGGTGAGATTTTGCCGGATTCCCCCTCCCCCTTTTGACCTCACATAATGAATGGATGACCTCTAAATACTTACAAGTATTACACACCTGCTAGTTAATATACTTGCTAGTTAAAAATACTTTAGTTTTTAAGGTAAATTAGCTAGGGGTTCACCAGATTGTGACAAGGGGGGGATGGGGAAGGGTCAAAAATAACCAAAATTAGCGTGACATAGTTTATGGATGGCCCCTTAGATAAGGCAATTGGGTAATTTTTAATTTCAGAAACTTACTTACATCTTGACAACTACTTGGCAGCAAAATGGAAAGTTTCTTAGAAAATTTCTAATTACTTAAGAATTTTTAAAGATTTTAATTGGCTAAGAAGATTGGGAAACATTTCGACATAAACTTTTGCAACTTAGTTGCAACAAATCGCGGGTTTTGAAGCAAATCACGTATTTTCGTAATGTCCAAACATTACGTCATTGTTTTGATTCATTAGTCATAGTTGTAGTCTTCTGAGAAGTAGACTTCTAATCCCGGTTTGTCCGTCGGAAAAGTATCATTAAAATTTCATTAAATTATCATTAAGCACAACATCGCAACAATTACGCATTTTGCATTAGCAACAATCACATGTATACAGCTCAGCAACAATCGCTACAATTGCAACAATTGCGCCTTCTGCATACGCAACAATCACATGT
>JAFIDM010108640.1:0-10556 GCA_023159025.1 Thereuonema tuberculata | reverse complement strand
CTGACCACTGTAGGGTCAAAGGCCATAATGCCGACCCTACAGTGGATATTCTTATTCAAGTTGTAGATGATAAAGCAAGAATAATGATCGAATCGTGGTTAATAAAATTACTACCATGTTTCAGTAAAAATAAATTTTAATAGGTTAGTGAAATTGGTTATCAACATTTTTGCAAAATTATTAATAATAGGAAAATGAAACATCAATAACCTAATTGTTATTCAAAAATTATGTGATAGATACTGTTACTTATTCTTAATTGTTTTTCTAAATAATATCATGGTGATTCAGGCTATTACTAATATTTCATCGTTTTTCAAAACTAATATTATGTGATAAATGCTGGAATGGGTAGAAGTGAACTGTAAGGCCAAACACATTGGTGAACATGACGATTTTGTTTGGGAATACTGTCGAAATTAATAAAGTCCAATAATAATTTTAATCAATGATGACTGTCATATAAATGCATCACTATGACAATGGAGAGTATGAATGTGTTTGGTTGATTGTTGTGGTTGCAGGGAGGAAGATGAAAAAAAAACTGGAGGGTGATCTGATTGGTATGGTGGTGTTTTGTTAGAAGACAGGAATCATCTGTGATATTACGATTCAATTATATGTATTAAAAATATAAAAAAATATTTTAATATTTTATAACATATTGGAATTTACTTCAAAGATATTATGAAGAAAATGGTTTAAGCAACTAAGCTTTACTTATTCTTCTCTTTCGCTTTGCTTGTCGTCCTAAGAACTTTGAAGAAGCTGGAGGAAGTTATGGAAGAGGCCAACAAGAAGAAGATGGTAGACTTATATCTTTTCGTACTACATGCTGTGAAGAACTTGAATAATGGCGAAGATACAGAGGAAACAGAGATCAAGGCTTTAATTTTCGCGAATTTCGCGAGCCTCTCATAATCGCGAAAATTTAAGCCTCGCGAATAATTTTTTTTAAGTTCTTTCTTTCGGTTCATACAAAATTCGCGAAATTTTCAGCTCGCGAAATCACCGATATCTTCATTTTCGCGAAAATTACGGCTCGCGAAAATAAGTGCTTTTACAGTATTCAAGGCAAATTACAAGTGAGAATTGAAACGAATTGAGATGAAAAGAATTTCAGTAGAGCTGTAACCGAAGCTTTGAATCAGGGGATAGAAAACAAGCAGATTATTACCGCAAAACAGAAGGACTATCATTTTTACAAAACAGTCAGATTACCCTCATTGTCCATGGTACTACAGGATCCTCAAAACAAGACAAAGATATTGACGAACATGGATTTCGTGAGTGAGGACTCATCACTCTTTATTGCTTCGTTTTAAATGCTTCGTTTTAAATATTAAGTAATACTTAACTTGAAAATTGAAATTTCTAAAAAAAAAAAAAAAAAATTGTCCCAACTGCCACAGGAAAAACCCTGTGGACAACCTTAATTTGTGCACATTGCGGGGCGCCTTTGTTTCCAAACCCTGTCCCAAATCAGGAAAATACTAATATTACAGTTAATTTCAATTTCTTTTTCTATCCCTACCAGCCTCCCTCCCAGACTTTAGGAATTAAAATTATTATAGTCTGCATTTTGCTCCATATATTAAAGTGGTTTCTGTTTGGATTAGTTTTGTATCTCCTAATTTTAGTAGTAATTTTTCTGGGAAGCATTGTTATCGACTTGTTTTAGCCAATACTTAACTTTAGTATTAAGTATTTATGTAATTTTGTTATTAACTTTTTTAAATTTTAGATAGTTTAGTTATAATTTTTTAAAATTAAAAACAGCAAAGTCTTAATCTATTGCGTTTTTGCTGAATTAATTCTGAATTTTGCCTATGATGACGTCGTTGGTACATTTATTTTATCACCATAGAAACAGTGATCTGAACTTTGTATTGGCATTTTCAGGCAGTAATTTGTTCTTTGTATTGGCATTTTCAAATTTCATATCACTGTCCGGCTATATATATATATATAATACCCAAGTTTAGTATTTGTCATGCAACATATTCAAAGTCCAAGTGGTTGAGTGGTTTGGGCTGTTGGTTAACAACTTAACAATTACAGTTGGATCTGGGTTAGGCGAGAACCATCCTGGCCGTCTGTTATCCGTTGCTTATTCTTCCCGGAGCTCATGTTTGTGGGATTTTTCGGAACATTGAGTGCTATCAAAGGATGCACCGAATTTAGGCTTTCTTATCGAAATTTCAATTAAAAGAAATACGACAACGCAGAAACCCAGCATCCACCGTCTACCAATGGGAACCGTTCGATCACCTTTGACACTTCCAGCGGATTCCCTACTTGTTCTAGTAGCTGAATCCAGCATCCACCATTTGCCAATGGGAAAGCTCGATCATCCATGACGCTCTCAGTGAATGATGCTATCGTGAATTATCCACCCTCCACAAATAGTGGAAAATCTTATCCAGACCAAAGAACATAAAAGAGACCAGGTTCCATGGCGAGATTAAGTATTTGCAGCTGTTGTTACCCTCTTTGCGGATCCGTAAGGTACCATTCATCCGTGGTATATTAGAATTTCAACGTATGTAACTTTACTCTTCAACTGAAATCCGTAGGAGATCAGAGATTGATGTATAGACGGAAGGAACTGTAGTTTAATTTTTAGTTAAAAATGTTTCTGATCAGCTAAATCCTATCACGGGATCAAATGTTATTATCTGAAGTTAATTTTGAAAAGAACATCACTCTTGACTTAGGCTTCAGATCAAAATTTAAACTATTAATTATACTGTTTTCTTTCAGATTCAGAGAAAATGTGTGGTTACCAATGTGTGGTTTCTTACTAGTTTCTGATAACTGCGCACAATTTGTCGTTGCCTTAGATCTGGAGGTTCTGCTCATCAACAATTCCCAGATCGACAAACTTCGGGTTTAACTCCTTCTAATTTATCTTGTTTTCCTTCAGACATTAACAACTCATTTAGATTCACTTTTATTCCTTTCTTGAAAAAATTTTGTTTCTTGTACTTATCTGACATACAGATCGATTGTTATATGTGAATTGCCTTCTAGTTCTGTTCTCTTTTGCATAGCATTCTTCCCTTCTATCTTTCTGCCTTGTTCCATTGTATTTCGGGATTTCATCTTCTGCTTCGTTTCAGGTCGAACTTTGCTTTTCTTTTTTGGAGGATTTCTTTCAAGATGATTCCTCAGAAATCGAAATCTATAAATTTCTGACTATATTAACTTGATGTAAAAAAAAAAAAAAAAGATTTTAAAATCTATTTTGAAATTTTATTGAGTTTATTTTTAGTATTATAGAATTTGCTTCTATTGGTAATGTATACAGTGTCCTAGGATACTTATTACTTTAAGAACTTGTATTTTCTTATCATTTTTATTTTCTTTTTTTAATATTTAAGAAATGATTTGTCGGATATGATTGTCGGATACGATTTGGAATATTTAATTTTATTTATGGTGTTATGATTTTTGTAAAACTCACAAAGTTTCAATTTTTAGATAGGTTTGAAGTTAGGCTTAAAATTATTTTTTTTATATTTGAATCTCTCTTATTGATTAGAGGGATGGATGTTTAATGATAAATATAAAAAACTGTTCTATTTCTTTTAATATTCTAAGACATTGGTTTTTTGTAATTATTATTAAGGTTCAACTGGGCTTCAACATTATTAATAGTCCCACCGCAATTCATAATATTTTACTCTGCTTATCTCCTCTGGTTTAATTATATTTGCCCTTGACGCATATCGGATTTACTGATCCATGTCCTAATAATTCAATTCCATGATTAGACGTTACAGTATATAAAGGTAAGGAACAACTTACTTTCCACCCTTTTACACCTGAGGATGATCGGTAATTTAAAAGGATATTAGCGGATCCAGTTAACGCTATTTTTGACGTGAAACCAGAAAGTTCCGGACAGGAATTGAAAGTCGCAATTCAAGGTAGACAGACATTATTTCTGGCTGGTGGAAGTGAATTCAAGGTCAAGTTCCAATTATAAAAACGGAGCAGATCAACTAAATACGCCCACTGATCGTTTGGCGTTCGAATATGCTTTTCGGAACAAGGTAGAAGATGGATGAAGAAACACCATCCGTGTTCTATTAAAGAAGCATTAATCGTATTTCCTTTTATTCTCGTGAGTCTTATCATTCCCGATGTAAGATCTGTGATTTAAATTGTTAATCCAGTTAGTTTTACTAAATCACTTAAAGTTAAACATCGACTCTTAAGTTTCTTATTCCTACGATTTCTTAGGTAGGAGAAATTAGGTTTCCCCTGCTTGTTTACAATCTATTTGTGGTTAAGTTTCAACAACATTTAGCTGCAGAATTAACTTGCTTAACAACAACGAGAGCTTAGAATCTTCCGTCAATTATCATTAAATCAAAAGATTAATTTTATTGGAAAGCTGTCAGAAAATGTTTGTCACAAAACTAAATACAAGACTGGATTTTGGAGAAATGGATACTGAACATCTAGAATACTGCCACCCTGCTTTGAATGACGTTCCTAATTTAACAAAAATTTTAATAAACATCAACGAGATATGCTTTTTAAGTCTGTGCGACGGCATATGGTTGCAAGGCTATACTGGCATAAATATTATATATATTTATATATATTTTGATCATGCCGCCTGTTTATGGTCCTGCGAATGCGGCTCTTGATTTTCTAATCTCAATGCTTCGCTCGGAGTTGCTGGATGAGAGCTGCCAAATTTGTGAAGGCGGAGCCTATGATTTTGATAGATATGCTTTACTGGACTGAGTATCACACTACGGGCCTATGGACTATGCAGGCCCTTGGGGTCGCGAGAGATAAGGATCCCGGCGCTTCTTGACCAACAGGGACTAAGTTAAGGTAGGGTGGTCAGCACGAAGGCCGTCTGCCATCGAACTCGATGAAATGAAATTCGCTACAGACTCTGCAGAGGGAGGGTATATCCTAGGACACGTTTGGAGGAGATTGGAGTATGGGAAAACAGCTGCCCTCCGTCGAAGCCAAGGACCGAACCAGTCACCTCCTATCCGCAGCCAAGCACCATTAACACTCTGCTACCGGACCCACAAAAAGATAGTAAGGACTAGAAAATGAAAGAGACAGATATAGTGTGGGCATCAGAAAACATACATTTCAAAAGTGCTTACTAAGTTCGGTATGATGGACATCTAAACTCCATGTGAAAAGGGACTTCGTGTATTTCCAGACTTTTTTCCGGGGAAACCATTACGGAATGCTTCAGACCGGAACAGAAAGTGAAGAGGCTGACAAACACTGGAAAGGAAAGGGATTTGAACCCAGGTTCCGATGAATCTGCCTCATGCGAGACCGCTGCCTTGAACACAAGGCCAGCCAGAACGGTATCATTGTCCATAGTTGAGGCTAAATATCTTGCTGTTAGTCAATGGCGATACTACATAGGTCAAGGGTCACCAATGCTTCCTATCATTTTCGTGTGCACCCCCCACCTGCTCACCTGGAAAATTTTAAAGCTTTTAGTTTTCTCTATCTGGTGAAATGAACAAGGATTCCTCAGTCGACTGACTCATATTTTTAACGCATGGATTTTGCAAAGTGCTACAAATAACTTAAACCGTGTAAGAAGAATAGTATCGTTGAAACCTCACAAGATTCTCATGTTCCCGCGCTCCCGTTTCCAAGAGCGCTTAAACACGAAAGGAACATTGTTTCACTTATCAGTTGCGCCACCTTCCGGTTGCAATGAACGGTTGCAGGTAGGTGCTAGCAATGTGCAACAATTTAACCTTATAGGGTTCCCACACAACATAACGCGAACGGCAATATTTAACCCTTTCAGACCCGGTGTCCAATATTTTGAACATAACTTATAAATTCAGTTAATGTACTTGTAATGCTGAAATAATCTTTCAGATCCAATATACCTTTTTTTTAGACATTTTATATCAGGTTTTTCACGTGCTGGTTTTCATCTAGTGGCTACGGAATCAGTTACGAAGTTTATAAACCACAGCGGCCGAACAAGGAGCTGAAACCTCTCGTAAGTAACTTCTGTGAATTTATTTAGTTATTAATTTTGACAATTCTGAGTTAAAAAAATATTTATAACAATTTCAACAATGTCAAACTTCATTTTATAATTTAAAATGATTTCGTGTTTGTAATAATTTGTTGTATTCTATTGTTGAAGTTATATCCAATATTTTGGACCTCAGATTTGAGAGGTTGCAATCAATTCTGCAGTTAGGAAAGTTCTTTGACGTGTAGTGAAGCTGCAGTTAGCATTATAATTTTCAGAAAAAGTAATTTTAAACCACAATAAAACTAAAATTAATGTTAATTAATATTTTATAGCTGAAATTATTATTTAAATATTCAACTATTTCTGAAGTAAAACTGAAGTTTATTTACGTATTTCAAATTTTATATATTACAAATAAAAACAGTTTGGAATATAAATTAATTTAATTCTAATAAATGAATAATCACTATAAATAATTTTTAATTGAAATATATAATAACATATATTAATATGTCATTTTAATAGTATCATATATATTAATATCATTTTAATCATATTGTATTATATCTTTATAATCTGTTTTCTAATTACCGGTACATATTTAGCTTTACAATTCATTTTACGCCATATTATATAATTACGTATTTATTGAATAATAATGATAATTATAAATATTAATAATATGATTATTTTAATTAATATATAACTAGTTGACCCGTGCGAATAATTCGCACCAAAAAACCACTTTTGAGAAATAATAAACAAATCCAACAGCTGTCGAGCATATTATTTAAACCCATTGTCAATAGATGGCGCCTTCTCCATTTTTATAAAAAGGTTGACCCGTGCGAATAATTCGCATGGCATCTTGATCAGTCGCCGAATGGTAATGTGGAAATAAATACATGAACAGATTCAATAGATGGCACCTTCTACATTTTTATAAAGGTTTTTAAAATAAAGTTTTTTAACGAAAACAATAATTTAAACAGTTTGTTTAATTTTCGTCATTAGCGGTGAACGTAATCTTCAAAATATCTCAATCATTGACTTTGATAAAGTATTAAATTAGATAAAAAAAAAAAACACCTTTGAGAAATAATATATGAGAAGTTGACAAATTGTTATGTTTTTTATTGTAATAAGTCGTTTATTTTCATTAAAACATAAATCTTTGTTTGTTTGTTAATCTGTTCTTATTAAATAAACGATGAAATATATTTTTAAAGTGCATTTTTATTCCAAAAAGGATGTATTAGAAGTTACGACGCTACAGCATTATTTGAAATTTTCTTTCGCTTTCGAAAAATAAGTCACTTCTGTTAAAGCATGTCTACATTTTTATAAAAAAGTTTCTAAAATAAAGTTTTTTAACGAAAACATTAATTTTAAACAATTTGTTTCTTTTTTCATCATTAGCGGGGAACGTAATCTTCAAAATGATGTCTCAATCATTGATGTTGATGAAGTCTTAAGGGAAATATGCCGTACCGACAACAAAACACCTTTGAGAAATAATATATAAGGATAAGAAAATTATCGGCAATAAATGTTTGTTTTACCTTTGCTTGTCATGCAGATCAATGTTATTAAGGTTAGGAGAAGTATAACGTAACGTTGCAAACGCTGTAAAGTAATGAAAAATTAAGTAATAAAAAAATAAATAAATAATACAAAACAATAGATAAATAATAATATATGGTGCTTACTTGCGAGGAGCAACGTTGATTTAAGTGAACGTAACCTTCAAAATGACGTCTCAATCATGAGCGCACCGACCAAAAAAAAAAAACACACCTTTGAGAAATAATAAGCAACTCCAAAAGCTGTTAAACATAGTGTGCCTTCTACAACTAAAGGTTTTTAAAAAAGGTTTTTAAAATAACATTTTTTAACGAAAACATTAATTTTAAACAATTTGTTTATTTTTTGTCATTAGCGGTGGACATAATCTTCAAAATTATATGTCAATCATTGATTTGATGAAGTATTAAGGGAAATAAAAAAAAACACCTTTGATAAATAATATATGAGAAGTTGACAAATTTTTAGGTGTCTTATTGTAATAATTCCTTTAATTTTATTAAAATATAAATCTTTGTTTGTTTTTTTATCTGTTCTTATTAAATAAACGATAATATATCATTTTAAAGAGCATTTTTATTTTAAAAAAGAATATATTTGAAGGTTAGGACGCTAGAAGGTTTCGTTTTCGTAAAGAAGTCGCTTCGGTTAAAGCGCGTCTACATTTTTATAAAAAGTTTTTTAAAATACAGTTTTTTTAAATAAACGTTAATTTTAAACAATTTGTTTATTTTTCGTCATTAGCGGGGAACGTAATCTTCAAAATGATGTCTCAATCATTGAATTTGATGAAGTATTAACGGAAATACGGCATTCCGACAGAAAAACAGCTTTGAGAAATAATATATAAGGATAATTATAATTTTTTTTTTTTATTTATAGGAAAAAAGAAACTATGATCCGTCAAATCAGAAAGATGCTTCATGTGTCATTGAAATGATTAAATCTGTAGAAGTTTCTGATCTAGATTTCACAGATGATGAAGACTTTTTTGAAGATGTACCAGTAAAAAAAAACACGTGAAGCCATCAGACTTGGAAGTGAAAAAAGTCAAGAAAATGGAAATTAAAGAGTTGTAATACCTGCGATAGGTCTTGTACTTGCTAAGAGCTGGATTGAATACCGAAACTACTTTAAAACCAATAATGTTTGAATTAAAAATGTTTTGAATCATCTTGAATTTAGAATGAGAGTAACCGAAAACATTGGTTTGTTCTCGACAAAATCCGAGAAAAAAAAAAGAGGAAGGCCAAGCAATATCAGACATCAATTCAAGAAAAACTACGAAAGACAAGGCCAGAAAGACATCCAATTGAAGAAGTTCGATATGATCATTTCCCATCAACAGACTAAAGGAAGGATGGAGGCAGATGTAAAAATAAAGATTGCAAAGGCAAAAACGAAGAGTTCTGTGTTCAACGTGTAAAGTACATTTATGTCGAAAGAAAGACAGAAGTTGTTTTATTAGTTTTCATATAAAATAATAACATTATTATTATTATCCGAATTATATGATCTTTTTTATTAATGGTTAATAGCTTCCTTATATATAACTTATAATTTCCTACAATATATCCATTTAATAAAATAAATTTCTACAAGCAAACAGTCTCTTTGAATTTTTCCACTACCTTAGTAAACACACCCCTTCAAACCTGGTGTCCAAATATTTTGGACATTTTTTTAATAATTTCTATGTTTATTGCATCCTAAAATGCAGGTTTATAAAGAGAAAAATTTTTTTTCACTTAAATAAAAAAATCAGGTCTGAAAGGGTTAAAATAACACAAAATCCTAAGAACTCAGTTGGTGGCAAAGCAATTGGGTGTAGAAAGAATTTAAAAATAGGTGATAATCACATTATCAACTTTATTCTTCTTTTCTAACGGGCTAAGTGAGATGTCCCCCCAAGTGAACCCGAATCAAGGTTTTTCTAGCGTCGCCATTGCTGTCAGTATTCTTGCGTCAGAAGCTTTATAGTTTAAAGGTTGTGTTGGCGATCAAAATGCAAATCAGGATGCTGCTGCAACTCAATCAAGTTGGAAACAGGAAGAAAAGCCCAAAATCTCTCAGCTAATTAAAGCTGCTCTGAAAGGGAAGAAAGTCGGCCGAACAGCAGAAGAACTTCATGCTACAATAATCAACAAGGCGAATGTATCATTAACGCAAATTAAGGCTAGTCTGTGGCGAATGGTGGGCAACAGAACTCTCTTGAAAGTGCAGGTTGGGCCTGGAGGAAAGAAAATTGGATACAAATTAAACCTGGTTTGGGTTTCAGCCAACTGGACGAAGAAAGTCAACAAAGTGAAGCAACAGACAGATGACAAGAATTCCAAACATTACAAGAACACAGAAAGAACATTTGATTACTCTCCAAAAGGGTTAAAATGAGAGCGATGGGCGACTTTAGCGACCACGATGAGAAAATTTTAATCTGGATCCCTGCGATGATCCCTGCGTTTGCGATGACTTTTGCCCCTGCGAGGATGAAATTTTAATCTGGATCCCTGCGATGGTGCGGATGTAATTTGCGATCTGAATTCCTGTGAGGATGAAATTTGCGATCTGAATTCTTGCGAGGATGAAATTTGCGATGATCCCTGCGATGATGACCAAGAAGATCTGGACGTCGGCGTTGGGGAAGTTGGCGATCTGGCCAGCGAGGATCCCTGTGTTGGCAATCAAAATCAGGATGCTGCTGCAACTCAAGTTTGAAACAGGAAGAAAAGCCCAAAATCTCGCAGCTAATTAAAGCTGCTCTGAAAGGGAAGAAAGTCGGCCGAACAGTTTAAAGGTTTGCTAAATGATTTGAAAGCTTAGTTATAACTATATTTTAGTATTACAACATAATCGAAGCTTCAAAAATAACCGATTCACAATATTTTGTTTACAGCAATAAGAATTGCATCTAATGATTAGATTAAAAAATCCCAAATTCAAGAGTCTATTAATTTATTATTGTTGAATAATTATCCTA
>JAFIDM010108639.1:0-10558 GCA_023159025.1 Thereuonema tuberculata | reverse complement strand
AAAGAAGTTTCAGAACTTAGACAGACGGTCAAGAATTTTTTTGATAAAAGAAAATCGCCTATGAAACCATCAAACCTTTCTTATGAAAATGCTAAGGGAAATATGAAAAATGATTCTGCAGTTGAAGATTTAAAAAAAACAGCTCTGGGAAGCAAAATCAGTAATTGAGAAACAGGATGCTGAAATCAAAGAACTTAACCTTGCTTTAGATGAGGCTGGTGCTACTTTTCTCTCCACTGAAAAAGAGATCCAACATTAAAGGCAACTATTGTAGAAAACTACAGGGAGAACTTGGAGAACGCCATTTCCTCTTAGAAGATAGAGAAGTAAGTTTTGTTGTTTTGTTTGCTTTGAAATTGTAGTAGTTAGCTGTGTTTCACAGCAACAACATATAAAAATGAGTTCTGATTAGGTTTTTCGTAGTATTACTGTCTTTAAAAATAATTAGCAAATATTAAAAAAACAAACAAAAAAAAACATTAAATTATGAAATTTTGATTAGTAAATTCTAAGTAATTTTCTACACAGGTATTTAAAAAAATTAGGAAAGTATAAGAAACAGTATTTACCAGAAACCACAATACGTTTTTTGATTAAAGTAGATACAACTGAATATAACAATGTTTTGGAGTCAAACGTTTAATGTAAAAATATTACAATAATTAAGAAAGAATAACTTCCGAATGGAATTTTCTTTAATACTTGCATATAAAAAGGAAGGGTCTTTGTTCCCCATCTGTTCCCCATCAAGTAGTATTGCAATCTAAGTAGTAGCAATCTTAGTATTATCAAATGAAAAAAATGATTTCCAAAATATGAACAGCAGCTTCTCAATTCTCAAGAAGGCTAATAATATTGTTTAAAAACCTTTGCATCAATCTAAAACCAAAAGATTTTCATAGCAATGGACAGAAATTACAAAGTGCTATTAGTATCCTAGTTAAATACATTTTCATTGGTTTATTAGAAGGGATAAAATGCAGACAGTAAAAAATTATCTGTAGATCAAATTGGAATTGTAGCTATTCACAACAAAAAGAACAATATGTTAATCACTCCACTCAGTGATTAAATGAATGACTTAAGAAAGTCAGGTACTTTTAGAATTATTCAGAGGAATACCACGTTAGATCTTCAAATCATTCAAAACAAATTACAATCTATCTTTAATACTTTTCAAATGAGCAAACTCCTGCTTCTTGAAATGAAAGGTCTCAGCATTACCATTTATAGTTACCAATTCTTTATTAGTTAAGATCTTTTAATTAATCTATTTTGAAGCTAATATAGAAATAAGTTTGGAAAGTTTCTGTTATCCTTATTAAGTAGCTTTAGATAAGTAATAATTAAAAGCAAAGGGGTTCTTTTTTGTAGAATTATTATGAATTTGTATTAAAAATAATAAATACAATTTAAAACAAATTACTAAGATTCAAAGAGATATGAAATTCTTTCTATTTTTGACTTCTCTTATCTAACTATCTAATCAGTAAATTTAATAAAAATGAAGTAAAAAAATAAAAGCAACTATTAATGTTTGCTGAAAATCTAATAATTAACAAGTAAATCTGTGCTACAAAAGAGAATTAAAGACGGCTTCAGAACAATCTTTCAGAGTGTTAATATAATGATTTCATCTAAAACATTTTCCTTTTTACTTCAAGAAAGACGAAAATTCAAACTAGGAGCTGCAATACATGTAAGATTTTCCAAATCCTCTCATCTTATTTAAAGATACAATAAATCACAGGCACAATTAAGAACAAATCATTCTATCTATTGAGAATGTTGGGTTTTTTTTTTCCACTCTTGTAAATTTTCTTTTGTCTTTCAAATATTAATATCTGTAACTTGTATTTCAAAAGTGATTCATTCAACGATAATAGCAAATACTGGAATAGAAATATAGAATGCTATGGTGTATATATATATATATAATTGAGTAAGAATATCGTCAAATTATTTCTAAAGTACGGAAATATTGAGAAAGCAGAGAGTACATTAATTCTTTTTCTTATTAACTCAGAAAAAGTTTTAAGTATTTCATTCTCAACTATACAGTGTTCCTAATATTCTATTAAAAACATTCTAAATGGCTTCTTTCAAATCAGATTATAATATTTACAGTGATCAAAAATTCTTGTTGTATCTGTGTTATAATGATAAATCTGTGGAATTACTTGATAAGTCTGAAATCTGATAAGTAAACAATCTTAATTCTTTAAATTTACAATCAGAAGCAATCATTTTTTTTTCTTCTTTCTCCTCCCTTTAAAAGATACTTTTCTACTGAATTCTAGTTTCAACTAACATTACATAAAATTCATAATAAAAGTTTGAAAAATTCAGTACCCTTGAGCAATTTATTGAAAAACTTTTCAATAATATTTGATTTCATTAATTCATTTGCACATTCAAGAAAACATTTCAAGAATTTAGATATAAACAACATAGCAATCATTATTATTGCAAATCTCAACCAGAAACAGTTGCACTAATCCCTTCCCCCAACTTGATAACAATCAAATCAAGTTTTACTGAAATAAATAAATTTGGAGATATATTAATCAATTTAGAGAGAAAGAATTAATAGATAAAAGTATTTCTGGTATTTTAAAACAAAAGCAGATACATTTTGGAAAAGGACCTTATCCTGCATTCTATAAATGTTTCAATTTCACTGTTGTTTAACCAATAGTGATTCAGATTAATTAAGAAAGAACAATTATTTATCTGAAAATTTAATACGCAGTACCATTATTTCATATAACATATATGCATTAGACTGAAGGACTTCCTCAAGAGATGCTTCTCGTACAAAACTGTCAGATGTAAAATACCATTTTGATCGTTTTCGAGATCTAATTGGCCCTCTTCGATATGTAACAAAATGTCCAGAAGAAGCACTTCCTAGGTGCACTATAACAGCTTGCAAATTTGACCGTCTTTCTTGGAATGTACTGTAAACAATTAAAAAAAATGAATTAGTAATTAAAGTTGATCAAAGCATTGTCAAAAGGGAATTCCCAATAATTGCAACAAGAGAACCATCAATAATTCATAGTCATGATTATTTCATTTGCATTTTTTTTCAAGTTGATTTTCTACTTGTGTTTAGTAATTTCATTATCACAAAACAAATAATGCCTGGAAGTTTTTTACAAATCTGAGTTGAAGGGGCTAATGCTTTTATTATCCATTGCCTTCCGATCTTGTGAAGATGAAAGAACAGTTATCTTCAACAACAAAAAATGGATACTTCCTAATCCTTTTTAATTTTTTACTAGACACTTTTGTTTACAATTTTTTCCACATCTTTTCCATAACAATATAAGAATGTATGTCCCCTAGAAGTTGTTAACACTAAACATAATGAAACTAGTAATTGTCTTAGCGAAAAATCCTGTAAGTTTCCCATAAGATATAGTTAATATGTCAACCTCCAAATACTTGTACATCAGAATACTTGTGGAATACATTGCATAAAAAGTTGTATACAAAGAAAACTAAAACTAAAATGCAATAATACTGGGTTAACAGAAAACATATGTAACTAAGTTGAAATTTTAGAGGTACGTATATAATTTTACAAGATAGATCTCTATTGATTTTGATATATAACAACGAATAGTTAAGGAGCTAGCGACTAAATACAGTATCTGTGATCAAAGTAACTCAATAACTATTTGTCCTACAAAGCTGTAACTTTCATAAAAGATTAGGTGCATATTAAGGTGCATGCATTTTGGGCTTTTTTATTAAATCCACAACTTCTTATCTACTGGTCTAATTTGTACTAAAATCAATAGGATTTCTTAATAAGCACTTAACCTTTTAGGAAAGTTATAGCTTTTAGACATCCAACAACATCAACATATTTCTTCCCCCAATATTTCGTTTTTTTAATTAAAAATCTTCATCAAGGGATATTACATAGAAGAGAAAAACTACTTTTCTGCTTCTAGTAACGATCAACAATATGATAGAATTAATCAAATTTAAACTTCAAAAACAATCAAAACGTGAAAACATCCAAAAACAACAAATAAGTTAAATACTAATCAACCAATTTTAAATAAACAAAACAATAATATAAACCAAAACGTGAGCAAACAACCAAAAGATAAATTAAATACATTAAGTTTAGTTTTGCTTTTAGATTCTTGTTTTTATCCATGTATTTTTTAAATATATCAAACGAAATTACATTTATTTTAAAATCAATGGAGATGTTTCTTGTAAATTCATATACCTATCTCTAAAATGTCAACTTACATAGTTTTTTAGTTATTATTGCATTTGATGATAATGTATGTATTAAGGCAGTTTTTCGTTGTCTGTAGCTTCTTACCTATCAACCAAATTCAATAAGATATTGCTTGTAACAATCTTCGGTATAGCTTTAAAATAGTTGTCTAGAATGTATAATTTTTGAGTTATGACCACAGATGGATGTTTTTCGCCTTAAAATTGTATTTTAGGGCATTATGATCTAAGCGTTTTTTCTGTCTAATGCTTCTTACAAATGTTAAACCAATCCATCATACATGACATCATAAACTTTGATGTTGGATTATCTGTGATATTGTGGAATGGGTTTCCGTTCTCCTACAATGTGAATACTTTTAACAATTTCAAAGATGAAATGTACCTTAACCCCTTAAGATAATTCAAAATCGTAATAGCTCATTGAATTTTCATGATATTAATGATCATGAGAGTCTTGGAAGGTTAAGAAAGGTAGCAATTAAAAGAAACAAGGCTGATTGGCATCTTGGGGATAATGATTCAAATGAGGTAACCTGAGCTGAGTTGAGTGCAGAAATGCTGAAAGTATAGTCAATCAACAATCCTGAAATATCTGAAACTGATAAAGGCAGTTACATGACATGTAGTAGAGAAGTTCACTTGATATAAAACTGAAAGAGATGTAATGATTTTAGTACAAAGTGACATCTAGCTTAACCACAACTGTTGGTCTATTAAAATCGAAAGAAACTCACAATCACTATCCAGATTTAGTAATGTTTGAAATATAAAAGTAAATTTAATTAAACATGGAAGTTAATCCATCTATTTGTGAAATATAAATATTTTTTTTCTCTAAATATAAGCTGAATTATGTTAGGTGTATATATTATTATTCCATGATGATAATGTCACTTTTGGCCATAATACATAGATGCTTGAGTTTGAATGAAAACACAAATGCCAAAGAAAAAGGTGTTTTCTGAAAGTCAAGACAATTATACATGGTATTCTACTAGATTATTAACAGTTTACTTGCAGCAAGCTTCAGTAAAGCTGGCGTAATGTACTGATTAATTACATTTGAATTGTTTGTACAATATAAAAGATTCTCAAAGAATTATAAAGCCTAAAATATGTGATCCTATAAAATCTTCAATAGCAAAGAAAATCATTTATGTAATTACTTTAAATGTTGGTGAATATACAGTAGATGATTTGATAATTCACCAGTGCTTTAGCACTTCATTTCAAACTAGAAATTAACCTAATCTGAAAATATTTTTTTATTTTTTTTATTTTTGGTTCAATGAAATTTTACCAACTTCTATTAAAAAAATAAAAAATAATTGACCTAAGTTAATAATTTCTATTTTATAAAAAAATTCAAAAAGACAAATGATAATAAATAATTAAAAACTACTAACCTATCTTTATTTAATAAATTATTTTCCAAAAGCTTATTCCGTACAGAGGATTTAAGATTGCAAATCAAGTTGTTCATATATAAAGTCATCCATACACAAATTTTCAGGATATAGGACATGCTCATTCCATTTTGCAACCAAATTGTTCTTTGTATGTGAATACACAAACACTGTGATAACTAAAAGGAAGGGAAGAACATGAAAAAGATAAAAGAAAAGTTAATCAAGGAATCAGGAATTTATCAGAAAATTAAATTGCAAAGCACAAATTAGATCCCTCTATATTATATAAGTTTTGGGATGAAATTTAAACAAAGAACAAAGTTTACTTTCTATATGGTCTGTTTTGATAATAATAATAATAATAAAAATAATAATAAACAATTAACTTAATAATTATTATCTATATCTTTATATAAATTTGAGATTCACTTATTACATCAATATTCTTAACTAAAATAAAAATGATATTTATAAACAAAAAGTTAAATGTTTATCATAATAAATGGGTTCTTATTATGATATTTAAAGAGAAAACCTCAATAGATTTAAAAACATTTAAGCCATAACTAGTTTACTTCCATGGAAAGAGAAAGGTACGTTAATGTTCTAATGTGATGATTGTTCAGAGATAAAACTTCAGGATATTTTTAATTGTGCAGCCATTATAATTTATGCTTAACAAGAATAATTAATTACAAAAGATGGGAAGGATGCAAATTGAAAGTATAACTAAATAAATGAAGGAAATATTGTGAAGAAACTGCTTATCTTAAAAAAATATATATAAATTAATAAAAATGAATAAAATTTCATTAGGGCTAGACAGTACTATAATTCAAACAGTTTCAGTTCTAAAACTATCCATGGGATTTTTTTAAGCTATGTGAATAGTTTTTATTGTTATCATTTATTAAATATTGTTTATTTTGATGTCTTTCATTGCTGATTTATCTGTCTGTAGAGCATACTGGCAAAGTTCTTGCACCTGTAAACTGGATTAAGTTAAAGATATTAATTAAAAAGATTCAACTGTTTGCTGAATTATCATATGATGAGACTGCAACTAAAATTCTATTAAAAATAAATATATCTGCTTTAAAACCTTGACAGCTGAAAGCCATGCCTGAAGCCATGCCTGAAGCCAAACCAGAAGATTAAGAAAATTACAATAGTAAACAACTGTTAAATATAGCATGTTAAAGAGATCCCAAGTAGTATTTAATCAGTTGTAATTCATCATGAACCCAACAAATCCTTTAGGGTGTGCAAAGTTCAGTTTCTGACATCATATGTATTCTGCTGCACAACAGCAATGCATTAAAAACTGTAAGGAGATTGACTACAGGGTCTGTTTTGGAGCCTCATCGTGGTCATGTCATTATGCTGAGCATCGCCAATTGCCATACAGTATCCATTTCTCATCATATGTGATGAGCTTCAAAATATCGTTTGTTTATTGCTGAAGAGCAGACAATCAATTGCCTTGCTTTGTGATGTTCTGCCAACTCCTGCGGGAGCCATTTATCTATCTTCTTCCCTTTCCCTATAGTAGCCAAATATCAGGAAATACTTCCTCAATCAATTCCTTCTGCTTGGCATCATCGATAGCTTCTTGTGGCCTAACACAGGATTCATTCATGAGGATCGTATCACTGGACAGAAATTTCGTATGTCAATGTGGTGTCATACATTCATTCCCTATGCCTTTCCAAAATGCTGCAGCATTGGTGTTGCAAGCTGCTTCTGAAAGGTATCCCAATTTAGACTAGTATAGAATACGACACCAAGTTGATTCAGATCTATCATAAACTTCCATGGATTACAAGGCCACTTGGAAATGATGATTCAAAACAATCACCACTGCCTTATTTGCTTAATTTGATGCTTTTAATTTGTATATCACAAGCACCATCTGGCAAAGTATTAATCCTTCAAAAATATGTGCCAACTGTCAGAGGTGCAAAACTGACATTTCATTTACAACCACCTTATATTATTTCACTTGGCTTTGATTTATCTTGAGTATACTAACAATCGAAAGGTTTACAATATAAACTATGGAATAAACTGTTAGAAAACTTTATTTATCTACTAAGTTATGATTTCTAGTGTTAGTTTCCATAGATAATTTTTATAACCATGCAAACTGTTCCTGTTGTTCTATGCAAATCCAATCATTCAGATATTTTTTTTCTTCTTTAGTACTGATTAATTTCAGTTATTACACTATCAGAAACAAGCAAAGTTAGTTTTTACTGAAACAAATATACTGGAAATTGTTGGTTCCAGACATCATTCATATTTGACATAGGAAAAAATATATTCAAAACATAAATGATCTTCACAAATACATAGCAATTGCAATGATGTTAGATTGCTAAAATAGCTTTTAAACTAATTTCCTAATATCATTGTTATGCTTTCAACTTATGTAGGCATAAATATACAAAACAAATTAATATATATGGAAAAGCAAGGAAAGAAAATATAAATAACTATTCTTTAAAAATGAATAATGTAAGTTTTCTTTACTTTTCCAATGGCAGTGTGCTTGATAAAAGTAGCTTTTGATGAATTGGGCTCTCCACTTAAGATCGGGATTCTCAGCACAAACTTCACAGTCCAGGTCATGAACCAGTTCAGATGTTGCAGTAACTTCGAAACCCATCTGCAGAGTAAGCCGAATCTTAAAATAAATAAATAAATAAAAAATAAATAAATAAAAATAAATAATCACTTCAAATTTTATTAAAGAAAGTGTATTCTAATCTGTTATAAATAAGTTTTTAACATGAAGTTTTTACATAAATACTTACTACTTGAATATCAGGAATAATTAGAGGTAGACTATCAAATGTATCGGATTTAAAACTCTTTTGAAATTTAGAACTCTTGTACACTAGTATTAGCATGACTTGTAGAAGCGTTCTCAACAGCATTTCCACTCTCACTCTGCATGGGACAGTAATCGAGGAGTGTCTTATGACGTTTTCCGCATTATCCTGCAAAAGTTTTTATCAAATCTACGAAGGACGGTATAGTGTGCCGGTCATGCTGTGCTTCAAAGCGCTTACATGTATCACTACGTAGTACAAGTGTAGTAAGATAAAACAATGCAAAATCTCCTAGGTCACCAGTGCCTAGTACATTTACACATTCACAAACTGTGTTGACTAATTTCTCTAACCCTTCCAGTGAAGATGCTGTTGTAGGCTGAAGCCTTGGCAATTCTATCCAAATAAGTTGTTGCAAGAATTCTGGGATTTTGATAGCGACCCGTTAAAGCATTAAACACTATCGGATAATTAGTAGCAGTCAACAGAATCCCCTTAACGATTGCAAAGGCAGGTCCTGAAACGCATGGACTAAAATAATGAAACATTTCAATAGGCGATATCCTGCTATTTTGATGCACCAGAGACGTGTAGGTATCATAAAATGTTTGCCAGTTTTGAGTGTTACCATCAAACTTAAGCATGTCCAGCTTAGGGAGCCTGACTTTACAGCTTTCTCCTCTGTACTCATTAGTTGGGAAGTATCAGCATTGCTAAGGCCGCGCGGTTGGCATTGTCGCTAGGACATCGGCCTCTAACCTCTGAGTACCGAGGTTCGGTTCTCATGTGGGTTTGGTGATGGTGGACGATCCGCGCTGGACAGGTTTTCTCGGGGTTCTCCCATTTCCCCTGCACTTCTCCCACCATACTTTCTCAGTCTTTCTCTCCATCTGTCCTTATTTCCTGTGGGATAGTACAATAGACCTTCGGTCGCAGTGCTTGGCTTCTCTGCCACCCACATTCACTTCATACATACATCAGCATTGCTATCAAGCCTATTTTAAAAGATACTTCAATCTTTCGTGAACTAGAATTCCATTCTAGTTTTCTCATGTTTGAATCTAGCACGAAAACATGATAGAAAATGAGTGTAGTTTAGAAAAGTGAGGTTTGTTTCCAGTTTCCTCCATTGGAAGGGCTTAGTGCCAGAAATGCGTATGTCCGTTTTTATGTTTTTCGGGAAACTGCATAAAATGATTCAAAACTTTCATTTAAATCAAACTAGGATATGCATAAAAAAAAATACGTGTCACCATTAAAACTATAGGGATGGCTCCTCTAATTAAAGGCGTTCATCGCAAAGAACATTCATATTGCTATGCTAAACAAATAATCTGCATGCACGTGTTATCACATTTTTGGCCCCAAAATACCCAAGTCCGTGCTACAGATTTAAATTAGATCGTTTATAATAAATATCATTAACCATTCGATTTAAGTCAGATTCTTAAACCAATATATAATACTGTTATTATGATTATATTTGAATTAATTAAAATTATATTAATATTGATGGCTGTGATCGTAGCAAAAACAAAAATCTATAAATTTTTGGAGGGGACTTCATTATTCAAAATTAAACTCTACATTGTAGTACAACAAAAGTATGTAACGGCAACATTTTGTTTGATGTCAATATTTAAAAAAAAAACAACACTATCCTTGAAGTCACAACAGAATACTAATAACAGCACCCAGAGTGTGATGTCCTCACCAAATGAATGCAATATTTACCAATAGCCGTTGAACCGAATATAAACTTAAATTAAAATAAATTACATTATAACTAAATAGCTATCCTTTGAATACAGCTGTTTTCTGGTTAAAAACAAAACTTTCTTAAGAATGTAAGCAGTAAACAATGTATTGTATTGTGCAAAAATTTAATATTTGAAATGATAGGAACCTACAAACCTATTGTACAGCAGTAAAAGAATGATAATGCAATAAAACCAGTGACATCACACAGTATACAATACATAACTCAACACCAGAATCTGACGTTCGTCATTAATAAATAAAAACAAATATTACCGCGCCACCCAA
>JAFIDM010108638.1:0-10559 GCA_023159025.1 Thereuonema tuberculata | reverse complement strand
TAAGTTCCTTATTTACTTTAATCTGATCAGATTTTATGGCCATCCCCGTCCCTGCTGATATAATTATAGCAACAACTTAGTAAAATTCATATGAATCAAGTCTTTTAAAGATTTTAAGTAAATTTGTAATTATGTATTTATATACTTATCTTTCTATATGTACGAGGGCTGTAAATAAAGTAGTGGCAACATTGATAGAACGCAATATTTAATGAACTAAGATGCACAAATTGCATTACATTCCTTCAATATAATCACCCTCAAAGTTAATTACCTTTTGCCAAATGTCGGGAAGCCTTAGGGGACCTTTGGCAAGGTGTTCTCTGTCAATGACGGCGACGGAGCATTCTACTGTGCGGAGTACAGATGCCACGTCGTAAACACCCTCGTAGTTGTATGCCACAATCAGCATAAGCTTTACCCGACTGGGTTCCTGTCGAAATTTCTGTGGACGCCAACCTGGGTGAAGATTGGCGCTTTAATTCATGCTAATTGTGGCATACGACTATGAGGGTGTTATTCTTATGCATGCTGTGCCTGCGGGACAAACCGTCACCAGTGACTACTTTTGCCGATTTCTGGAGCGACATCTGCATCCGGTTATGTGGCGCAAACGTCCACATTTCTTGCGAGACGATCACCCTATCGTGTTGCATTACAATGCACGTTGCCATGTCGCACCCATGTCCAGCTCTTATTGCAACGGTGGCATTGGGAGGTATTGGAACACCCTCCGTACTCACCAGACATGAGTCTTTATGACTTTGACCTGTTTCCAAAGATGAAGGAACCCCTCCGAGGCTGCGGATGTCCTGACGTGGCATCTGCACACCGCGTATTAGAGTGCTCCGTCGCCGTCATCAACAGAGAACGCCTTGCCAACGGTCCCCTACGGATTCCCGAAATTTGGCAAACGGTTATAGACTTTGCAGGTGACTATATTGAAGGAATGTAATGCAATTTGTACGTGTTCGTTCATTAAATATTGCATTGCATCAATGTTGCCACTACTTTATTTACAATCCTTGTATTATCTATGTTTAATATTAGTCTGCACTGTTAAAAAATAAATGTAACACTTCAGTTTGTTTTTATTTGGTTAGTAAAGAATGTAAGAACTGTAAAGTTCCTTTTCCTGTGAACTGGAACTTAATTAAAAAATTTCCTTTATTAAAAGAACTTGAGCGAATTAACATTTTGAATAAACTGAAACTTAATTCATTATTTTAGGAACTTTCCAAGAACTGAATAAACGTAAACATTAAATGCTCAATAAACTCAAAAGGGAAGGGAAAGGAAAACAAATCCTATAATTCCTGTAACTATAGTGCTACATACATTGAATAAAGCTTCAAGATCTTCTCAAAATCTATAATGTATTTCTTCTCCTTCAAGAAACCTCTGCTCTATGCCACTCATTTTTATTTTTTGATAAACACGAGAAAAGATTATCAATTCCATAGCACACATTAAGAATAATCATTAGACATATCACAATAATACAGTAAGAATAATAATTTATCCTTACTAAATCTGTCTACTATCTTTAAAAACTGTCCATGCCTTATGAAACTGGAGTACAGGGAGGAAAACACCACTGCATCTGCCTTCATCTTATTAGGTTTATGAATACAGACATAAATAGAAACACTTATCATTGTTATGAAAATGGCAATAAGAAAGAATTACCCTTGGCATATCAAATGATTAACTTCAAGGATTAAAAAAAGGTCTAAATTTTCATAAATAATTAAAAAAAGATGGAAGGGGGTAGAGAAAAGAAAGCAAAAAAAAATTAAATAAATTTGTAAAAAAAAATGACTTGATGGAATCAATATCATCTCAATAAACCAACTCAATCAAGATAGTATAATACGATAACTTTCTCTTCTTCAGAAAGGTTTTTAAACTGAATCTATACTTAGAAATCAAATAATACCTTACTAATGTCAACTCTTAATTTTCATTTATATCTAAATATCAAATTTGAAGCATTTTGTCCTGTTATCCTAAAAATTCAAAACTCAATTTAATTTACATTCATACAAGCTCTGAGAAGAGATACACTGCAATGGTTTGAATAAATAGGTTTCCCTCTAACACTGCAGAGACAAAAATGTTTACACAATCACTTTCATTTAAATCTTAAGCTTTAGATGAAATTTCAGATATCCTGGAGAGAATGAGGAGTTATTCTGAAGCCCAATGTGATAATTAATTAATTTTCTTGATTTTTTTTTTTTTTTTTAAATCATTTACTTTTTAAGTCAGTTTTGCCTTAATTTCCAAAATGACAGATTACTAGATAAATCAAGCTTTCAATTCTCCAACATACTCTGATCTTTTTTTAATTACATAATTTAAAATGTCAAAATAAAAGAGCAAAAAAAGATGAATTGTCAACTTCAATCTCCTTTAATACAAATTCAGTATTATTTTTGTATTTATAATTAAAATAACGATTTTAGCTTAAAACTATATCTTTCACAACTGAAATACAGATTTACTGGCAGCAAAATTTACTAACTGCTTTCCTGATTAATTTAAAATTTTTCAAAATCAACAAGGAAAAAAAATAAAAATAAATGAACGAAGAAACAATTTTCAAAAGCTAAAAGTAAATTTTAAGAAGGTTGCAATCTGTGTATCAAGAAATATTCTCATACATGTTAATAAATCCGCAAGTTAAGTAGAATATAATTCTTGTCTGCCTGCAAGTAGAAATGTAAATATGAAGAGCTTTGTTGATTCTTGAAAAACCCCATCAAAGATACTTTAGTTACAATTTCAGCTAACTCACTTTCATGACGAAAAGGGCTTATCTGAGATACAAGGGTACGATGCAACAGATATAAGATTAACTGATATTAATCCTAAACATTTCTCCATGAAAACGCATTTGTTTCAAGTTTATATGAATTTCAAATAGTAAGGATCTCATTTTAATCAAGGATTCAATAAAAAGGTTGCTATAACAAGAACTGTGCAATATTTAAAAAAAAAAAGAAATCATTTCACATATTAACTGTTTCCTTTGAAATAATAATTCTCAT
Organism: Thereuonema tuberculata; assembly: GCA_023159025.1. Classification (NCBI taxonomy): domain Eukaryota; kingdom Metazoa; phylum Arthropoda; class Chilopoda; order Scutigeromorpha; family Scutigeridae; genus Thereuonema; species Thereuonema tuberculata. The sequence goes on along the minus strand of JAFIDM010108638.1, from coordinate 7,506 downwards.
CTTATTAATGTATAACATACAATCATTCAGAAGTAATAGGTATGTAATATTCTTATTTTTTTTTTACTTCTTCCAACAACAATTGGTTAAAAAAGTATTTTGTATGATTTGAGGCTTTCAAATTTTTAAGTGGTGAATTCAAATCTTCAAGTTTTCTTCCTTTTTCTCAAAGTAATTAACTTCATTTTTAAAATCTATTAAAGAAAGGACAAAGCTTAAAGATATGTATGTCATTGCAGTTCTGGTTATAATAATCTCTTCATGGAAAATATATCTAACCATTCACTTAAAAAGCTTTACGATCAAATACATTAGGCAGGAAAAATCTTAAAAGAGTTGTTAAGTAATTTCAAGTTATCTGTTTATAACGGTTTAGGATTTCTGTTCTTATGACAGACATTTCAATATTGGAGATTACTGAATATTTAAAAACAAAAAGAAAAGTATAAGTAGGGTTTTATCTCAAGTCTCATATTTGTATATTTAGTAAAAGGAAAACAGAATGTCCCCTTCATAATCTCAAGAATCAGTTTAAACTATATTTTTAACAAATCTCCGATATTCTCTTTTGTTCTTTCTGCTTTTTCAAGCATTTGCAACAAACCATTTTGTGACATGACTTGTGAGTTATGCAGCAGATAAGTAATTTGTAGCAATTTTTCTTTTTTTCCCCTCAAACTTCATGAAGTAAGTCTGTATCTTTGAAGCCAAAAGAAATAATGTTAATAAAAATAATTATCAAATAATAACAAAAAAAACAGGTTTAAACATATCATTTAGTTATGATGCATTACCTTTCCGTACATAAAAGATTCTTTATAAATTCAGCTTTATTAATTTCTTTTTCCATAATGAAAACGATTTTTTTTTAAAATCCAAACATTAGAAATCTTTCTTGTTTTTTTTTTTTTTTAATTTAAAAAAAAAAAATAACAAAAAAACTCTATACTTTATTTTTTTAAATAAGTATTTAAAAGAAAAAGAAGAAGAAAAAAGTGAAAGAGAAAAGGACGAAGTAAACTTATTCTGCTGGAACAGTAATATAATATTGTGACAAATACCTCAAATCCAGTAGTTCACAAGTTGCAAAAATATACACAATAGAAAAACCAGTAAATAATAAGAATCCTGAGATTCCACTAATTTCATTGTTTATGAAGAATAAATAAATTTTGACTAGCAACTGACTGGGCCAGTTATATATTGATGGCCTAAGTGTTTCCCAAATTACCAGTACATTTCCAAAAAGAAAAAAAAAATAATATAAGCTTTTGAAAAAGAAAAAAGGAATGAATGAGTAATTGTCATGGTTTTTATAATATGTGATTTTTTTTTTTCAGAATTTAGAATATTACCTTTCTTTAAAGGGTTTAAAGAAATATTTACACTCGGTATTATACACATTTATAAAAGTACCATATATTACAAGACACTTTGGCAAAAGCAGCATTTAAAACACTGTAGCCCTCTTTCTCTTGTTGAAATGAAACAATAAACACAAAATAATCAAATTGTCTTAAACATTCCTTAAAAAAGAATAGACATGACTTTTTTTTTTTTTTAACAGAATTTGAAAAAAACAAAACAAAAACAAAAACAGCTAAAACCCATCCTTACCATTTTAAATTGACAGGCTTTTTTTTTATTATTGTTGTTGTCATTTTGTCATAGTTAATTTTCAAGAAAAACAAGATTAAGTTGCTTACTATTCTTTTCTTCTTTTTTTTTTTTTAATACAAAGTCTATTTTTGATAAAAAAGGGGAGATGGGAATATAATAATTCCCTCTTATTTTGTGATAAGATCTGATAGTTATTGTTTGTACATGCTCTCATGTGTGTCACTGCGGTCTTCTGAAATAAACCACCAATGCAAGAATGACGGCCAACGTTGTCATTACATAGAGATCCCAATCAGGACCAAATAGTGAATCCAAGTCGAAGTGTCCTACAATATCCTTAAATTCGTACTGAAAAGAAATAAAACAAGGCATTAAATCATCAGATAATTTCAATAAAATCTGTTATTTTATCTCTACAAAAAAAAAAATAAAAAAAAATCATTTTTTTTTTCTTTAATTTATGTTTGCCATGTTATGCAAAACACCTTATCCTTCCAAAAGTATTCAATCACTGAACAGAAAAAAAATAGTTGTAGCAAACACTGATTGAATGAAAAGTTCAATAAAGTTATGCTAAAGTCAATTTCTGCAAAGATCATAAGAAGTTCAGAACTGCTATTTTACAGTAGAGCAGCAACTAACAAACTGACCGTTATGGTAACAAATGGCAAACATTGTTTTGAGTGATACCTTGCTAAGGGGAAAGGTCCTATGCAGAACATGTCACATTAAACAATGTTCAGCTCTAGAAAATATCTGCATAATCCTAAAGTTAGATTAGGAAGAGAAGTCAGAACATAGGACTACAACTTGCATTTATACTGGGAAAGTACTGATGATTTTATATATTGACATTTTGGACAATTCGGAACTATTTACACCTTGGCAAGTCCTTGGAAATGGGCACTACTGTTTTACCATAATGCTGCACCTCATAAATATGAGCTTATAATATAAGCATTTGAAATTGATTTTACTGAACCTAATCAACATGTATCCTATGTAACATCTTAATCATCTCCTGAAATGTCAGATCAGCGTGAAGCTACTTATCCTTTTTTTACATATTAAGCTAACGGCAATTGAAGATGCTTGTGCAATTTAATTTTTTACCATCACCTTCCAAAGAAGGATAACTGCTATGGTTCAGTCCAAAATGAAGCCTAAAAACTTTTAAATTCCTTTTAAAATATCAATTTTGGTCAATATATTTTTGGTCTTGCATCTAATTATATGTGAGAGTACAGTAAATATACAGCTATCTTCAATCTGATGCTGTGAATGCTCTATTCAATCAGGTATTATAATTTTTCTAACCTAAAGCTTGAATACAAACCGGGGGCAAACCTAAGCATTAAGTAACTTGGGAATGTTTAGAGGTTACAAACTATAAAGTTCCTTACATTAATGTTTTAATTTTGGTTGGAAGGTTCAAAATTTTACAGTGATGTCCATAAATGATAAGAGCTCATAAAAAAAAAGGCAGAAATATGGTAAGAACTTGGAGTTGTATAACTTCATATCACTGCTTTTTGACACAGTCAAAATCCTTAAACTGTGTATTTATGAGGAATCTCTAATCTATCAATAATCAACCTCTGAAACTTACAGCTTTCTCATTATTTTATCCTCCAAGTTATACAGCTAAACAGGATTTTCTGAACTGGAGATTATAATTCATCTATTGAATGTGGCATAAAAACACACACAGAAAACACAGAATTTTTCAGGGAATTCTCTACACTGCATTTTCTAATGTCTTCAGACAATCTGCTAAGGTCCTTGATTTATTTACATAATATTTATTTGGCAAATGAAGATGTAGTTTATAATTTGAAAATCTGAAATATATGCTGTCAATAAATCTGTGAAATATATGTTTTGATTAAAAGAAATAAAATTAGCAGGAAAGGAAATGATGACCAGACATCATAAAAAGGCTCTTATATAGCAATAAGGCATTTCAATCATGTTCAATCTTATCTGATGCAAGACAACAGAAAGACAAACAAGGCATTACTTATACATGATCTACAATCTATATTACTAAAATCTTTTATTTCTCTGTCTGTCTGTGTGTCTGTACAGAGCAATTTTCTGTGAGAATGGAAAATAGAAATAATTTTTACAATGAAACATCCGCGACAGGAATCGAACCTGCAACCTTCTGATCCGAAGTCAGATGTCTTATCCATTAGGCAATAGGGAATACAACTCTCTTCATATTGTTTTTTGACTTATATCTCCTTTCCTTTCCCCCATCAATATAAGGAATGTATTCAACCTTTTTTTTTTTTAATCTCAAGATTGTTTATTTATTTCTCATCCGTCAGTTTATTAGAATTCGAAACTGACAATTAGAACGATAATTGCTGAAACATTGCAATATTTTAAATATTCTTACTTACTTAGTTAAAAAATTAAAAACCCCTATCCGGATGTTTCAAAACTTCAATGGGACAAGTTTCTTCTTCAACCATATAAAAATTCTAAAAAGATTGATTTTTAAGTTTTTTTTTCTTTTGTTGATAAACTGAAAGGGATGTTAAATACTATATTTTAAATGTCATCAATTCTAAGCTTAATGGTCATTTTGGACACTGTTTTTGGATTAAAATCTTTAGAAAGAATAAAAAACTATAATATCAGCAACTGCCAATACAAAGGAACTTACCTCGCCAAGATATTTAATTCCAAAAAGTAGTGCAAGTTTCACAAGGGCCAAAGTGACAGGAACTTGGGCATCACTACTTGTTTCAGCAGCCATGTCGTAAAATCTTTTAGCCAAATGGATATCCTTAGAAAGAAGAATAATAATGTCAAGAAAATTACCTTGAAAATATCATTTTTAATCAAATTATTCAAAACTGATAAAAAGAATGCAAAAGATTATGAAATTACAACTTTGGTCTCTTTAAAATGAATCCTTTCAAGAATGAAATCTGAAAAGTACTTCTAGAAGATCAAACAAAATTAAAAGCAACCCCAGGATAACAAAAAATGCTGATTCAAAAGTAATGAATGACAATGAGGCTTTTGGAAGCATATTCTATGCAGCCTGCTGAGATTAAACTTGCTGCTAACTTTAGTCATGAAAAAATCCAGCAAGCCTAATTGTTCTTGCTTTTAAGAAATCATTTTATTAATTTTAATAAGAGTTTATATTACTAAAGTACAGGGTGGCGCGCACAAAACCGGCCCTAAAAGGTTTCCAGGTATAGTTTGGTTCTGGAAATGGACACTGTTTAAAACTATCGCTTCTGTTCATGTTATCTGTACATTATTGTTGGTACATTATTATTAATCATGTTCAGAGTAGATGTTGGAAGTGGCTGCCATCAGCCTTGATGCATTTCTCCACCTGCCGCAGCATGTTCAGGAATACACTTTTCAATTCTGTGATGATAATCTCTGCTGAATCTTTGTTCTCAACTTATCCAAGAAACGAGGGTTGTTGCAGTATATTTTCCATTTCAGCAACCCTCAGAAATAAAGGTTACACAGTGATAAGTCCGTTGATTATTGCTGCAGTCGTGGTATTGAATTATGCTGTAGTTTTCATCACAGCAAGCATACTCTCTGAGAAAGAAACATGTCTGTGTGTCTATTTATTTATTTAATTTATTTTTATGCATACATTTTTAATTTTCCATTTTGGGATGTAGCCATAAAATAAGCTTTTTTATTTATTTTTGTGCAGAACTGATTTAACTTTAGTAGTATATAACTCATTTTCATTATTGCAAGGATCAAAGCTCAGGAGTTAACATAAACATCTGTTTCATTTATTTTTAGTATTGAGATAAAAATTTGCTTATTATGTAAGAGAAGGAAGAAAGCACAGTTGTATTATTTTATAGTCTTTAATCATTCTTACTCTTTTCATGTAATGTAATGTATTTATCCTTCACAGTTCTCCAAAGCTTTCATCTCCAGCAGAATGACTGAACCTTGGTCCTTGAACCAAGATATTGGTGATAACTTCACTATTCCAAGTTTTCTTTCATACATCTACCTTTTCAGATAAGCAACACAAATAAGTCTTTGGCAGCAAAGTCATAGAAACATTAGTCACAGCAATAGAAAAGCTAAAGTTTGAATCCAGCAGTGTTGATTAGTAGCTACTGCAATAAGAGAGGCGTGAATGGATGAAGATATCTTTTTACAATTTCCCTCTTCTTTTCTCTTTGAGAGTTATGTAAGTTGATGAATAAGGGTAACATTATTTGCTAGTGATTATATCATACTTTCTATAATACTGTGGACATCCAACATCCTAACTGATGCCCTAATCTTACACATCAATGGAACCTCTTTAATAAGGAATGCACAGATTTCCAGGTTATATCTTGTCTTCCGATTGCTAATGACAAACTGAAATGTCAATGTTTCATCCGTAAATTACTATATAGGCAAAAATAAAAAGGTTTCCTGGATTCTGATGAAGCAAGTTCAAAATGATTGTTTGCTCTGCAAACATAACTGAAGTCATACTACTACTCATGACTCATATTTGAAAGAATGAAATACTACTCATATTTGAAATCCTCCTGATGTTAGTTCACCAATTTTACTTCATGAATTCATGCACATTAATCAATGTTCTTCTACGAATTAGAATTTTTTAAGAAAAAAATTATTTAGAATTACAGACTAGACTGAGCCACATTCCTAAATGTTTGCTAAATGCGAGGTTGATCTTTTTTTTTTTTAATTCTGAGATAACCATCGTAAACAAAAACTACTAGAGGAAATGTAAAATGATGTTATTGTCCTTCAAAGTAATTCCTCTCGGCAGTTACATACTTCATCCAGCAGTCATACAATGTTTCAATACCTTCCTAGTAGACATTTTGTGATATCCATCTCAGTGCTGCTGCGGTTGCCTTAATACTCTCTACACTACTGTTAAATCTGCCTCCTATAAGGAATCCCTTTAGCTTGGGAAACGGCTGGAGGTCATAGGGCCTAAATCTGGAGAGTATGCAGGGTAAGATAAAATAATAGTTTGGGCAATGTATGATGAAACAGCAAATGATTTGTGAGCAGATCCAACATAAGAGATACAGTACAACCTCGAAAATCCGGAAACCTCTAAAATCCGGAAGTTTTTCCCATTTTCCGAGGTGTTTTTTTTTTGGCGCAATTCAAGAAGCACGGTAGCCAATTGCAGCATTCTGACCAAGAATTTTTCTGATCGCGTGGTTTTGGACTACTACATTCCATTTTGAACAGTGCTTGTTTTTGGTCAGTGACATATCCTCATAAAGTTACAGCTGCTATCAGTATTGAGTGAGTTATATAGTTGCAAAACATGTCTAATAAATGGCCAGCGGATTCTTCTTCAGGGGCGAAAAGGAAAAATAAGTTTTTAGCAATTGCCAAAAAAATACTTCAATCTAAGAGATGCGTTAAAGCCGCTTTACATGTACCATTTCACAGGATATAAGTGCGCCAAGTCGATATGGCGAGCACATTGTCTGACTTAGCGCTTGTTGTAAAACGCGCCATCTTGCAGGTCATCTGACACTAACGCTCCTGGTGACGAATTGTAGAACTTGAAGTTCAATCAATTCATATCTATTTATTCGAAATTACCAATTACAAAAATGATATGCATGTATGGAGGTCATCTTTTCCTTTTCAGAAAACGTTACATTATTAATCAAAATCATTACAGAATTTCGGCCTGAAAATTTGAATAGATGAGCGAAAATTTGGGATCTCGAAAATATATCGTGGGATGATCGAGATTTAACGAGAAATATCGAAACTGAAAACAAAGAAATAAAGAAAGATGAATAACAAATGAATATTTCTTATTTTTATTCTATTCTATTATTATTGTTAAATAATATAAATAATATTATTATTGTTAAATAATAT
>JAFIDM010108637.1:0-10559 GCA_023159025.1 Thereuonema tuberculata | reverse complement strand
GAGAAAGTTGTTTTTAAAAAGTAACTGACTTATATTTTTATGGAAGAGTAACAGTAAATGTAAAACTGCTAAAATTAATTCCTAGAAACGTAACTAAGTTAGTTATTTTGAAAGTTTTATCTAACCAGAAAAAGAAAGCTCCCCACACCCAAAATAAAAAGTTAATAAATTGCAGTTGCTTTAAATAATAATGTAACATAAATAAGAACATGCTTTCATTGCTCTGAACAATGATAAAAACTTCAGTCACTGTTACTCTGTTAAACAAAGTGCCAAATGTTACCCACCAAAAATAACTATTACTAGTAACTTCCCATCCCTGATTGTGTGTGTGTGTGTGTACATATATAATATTTGGAGTAGGCAGTTTTTTATTTTTATATTTTATCTAGTTGGCTGACTGGGATCTTGGCCCGTTGCGAATAAAATCTTACGTTTTGATAGATGAATCAAAATTCTCCTAGAAAAGACCATCTACATTTGCAGCTCATCAACAAATCATCAAGTGATGTCTTGTTTTAATTTATGACAACAAAGTCTTGTTTTTTTCATTAAAAGGAACTTTTATTAACAATTACTGTTATTTTCTTAAAAATACATTTTTGATCTTTGTAAACAAAGCTTCTGAAAATATACAAAAAATAATTATCATTATTTTACCAGTCAACAAGCAATGCACAAGAAAAAGGAGAAGAACATATTAATCCCTTCATTTTAGAATTTCAATTTACAAATTTGTATAACAATAAAAACTTCAATACTGTATAACAATGCAGAATTCTAAGATTTGAAATACTGCAAAAAGAAAACAATTTTTTCTTAAAGCATTTTTTTTTTAAGGTAAATAATTTATTCATTGATTGAACTGCATGCTATCACTAAAATATGGCCAGCTATTTTAGCAGATGCAAAATATAACAACCCTTATATAAATATACATTAACTAAAAGGCCAAGAGCAGAAATCATATCAATTTAAGAAAAATAATAAAAATAAAAGGGGGGGGGGGTTCTGATTTCTATTATACCTTTGACGATGAAACTCGTAACTTGAGAAAGCTACAACTTATGATTTTTTTTTCTTCCACAAGAAAGGTTGTTGGACATTCATATTGTAGGGTGAGAAATGTCACCAATTTCAGATTCGAGGCATCACTTCAAATATATCAAGTAGGATCTTGGATATTTAAGGTATTGTTTGTTCATTTTATAAAAACTTGTAATACTACTTTTTTCTTTCTTTCAGGATTTTACATTTATTTTTTTGATTCAAATGAATGAAACACAGGCCAAAATACTGTTTCCAATGACACTAACTCAAATTCAGTCATGATAAAAATTAATTACATGTTCAAGTCTAAATGGTCTTGTTTGTCCCGTTACTTGGACACTTGCTGCAACATACAACTAACTAATGTTGCAATAATTAAAAGAAATTAATTTAAATTTTCAACATTTGCCTCAGTAAATTTCACCAATGCTTCTTACTGATTCACTCTGTTCTAATTACTGTCTACAAGAGCCAATAAAGTCTGTTGTATTATTCAAAACAAAGGTATGGAAAAACCTTGTTCCACTGTATAATTTGATTTTTTTCAATAGCACTTACTTAGTGTTTTACTTTTATTTACTTCAACCAACTGATCAGATATTGCTGGTTGACTGACCTATTCTGTAGTGGAATCATATTTGATTAAAACGAAGACATGGCAAAGATATAAGAGAAATCGGAAGCAATTCAAAGCTAAAATCGTATACAAATGTAAGGCGGCGTTCATTACAGACAAATGGGGAAACCTGAAAAGATATATTTACATAAATACTTTTTTGGAATGTATTAAGCTTTTGTAAAATTTTGTTAAATGTTAAAATATATTTCAAAGAGTTGTTGCTATCTATATACTGCTTTGGTTTGTAAGTTTTGAGCAATTTGCAAATAAAAAATCTTTTCAAAATATTAAAACTCAGTTAAAATATAACTAAATTTCTACTGTTATATTCAATAAAAACTTATAAATTTACAAAATAATAATTCCACCTTCCAAAAAGAAAGGATAGGTAATTAATATTTTAAAAACTTAACAGCGTAGACGCACTTAAGTACAGTGGATGTATTTTTAAGTTGTAACTTTTTAAGAATTAATAATAAAATTTTTTGATTAGACAAGAAGGAATTAGTGAAGGACCTAAATTTTTCGTTACTGAATATTTTGAAAAGGTTAAAAAAAAAATCCTTTCATTGCACTCAAGGATTTTTGTTAATATATTAAATAACGACGTTAACATGTTAGTTTAAGTGCACTTAATATCAAATTATAAGCAAAATTAATAAAAAATTAAACATTTCTTTTTTTTTCAATTGACTTGTGCAAAACTGAACATTTCTACAATGAAATTCTTGGCATTTATTGAAAAAAAAAAAAAGGAAAATAAATACTATACAATACCTAGGAATGTTTGATAAGACTATGAATGCAAAATAAAACTTAATTCATTCTTTCTGACATCTTATAAATAATTTAGTTAAAATATTTATTATATCTGTCTTCACAAGACGTCTCACTGTGGCAGGTATTTGTGTACTGGAAATTGTACAAGAACTTGATAAATGTTATCAGTAAATTTAAAAATTTTCATGCGCGTTTACATTCATTTCTTCATACTAGAATTAAATACATACTGAAATATATATATTATACATAATTAAATATATATTTCATACAAAGAAATCAACAAGATGCGATTAATAAATATTTTAACCAATTATGTACAAAAACTGCAATGTACAAACTTCATAAAACGGTCTTTTTAATATTACATTTAAAGAGAGCAATCAAAATAAAAAGAGAGATTCTGAAAAGGTGTAACTGAAATTAATAGCTATTTTTTCTGTTTTTCTTTTTTTAAGTTAATACGCAGCTTCAAAAAAATTAAAGAAACTGTCGTACTAATTGTAGAGATTAACTTAACATTTACGTGAAATAAATATCTTATTAATACTGGCTCTGAACTGATATGTATGAAAATATGAGATTGTTCTTTTATGAACCGATAATATTAATGAATAACTTTTTTTTTTTTTTCCTAAAAAACAAAAAAGGAAGAAGAAGATAAATTAGATTTCAGCTTTCTGGAGTCATGAAATGATCACTGTACCAAGAATTAAATGATCAAGGGTTTAAGCTTAGCGGAAAGAAATACTCAGTAAATGCAAGCATCAAAGTGTACATAGGAAAGAAAATGCTACTTATTTTAAACAAAGAAATGCAGTTTTTTTATGTTTCATAAAAACACTTAGCCAGACAACTGAATCAAATACTTTTCTGTTAAAACCTATTACCATTTACAGAACTTTTTTATTTATTATTTTTTTGAATAAGCAATATTCAATCAGAATATTTTCAAAAAAAAAAAATAGAATTTGAAATCTATTTATTAAAAAAGGCCTATCGCCGATATATTATAGATGCCATGGACAGAGCCATTAAATTTCAAATTCTTACATCATCATTCAAGAATATGAATGATATTTTAAATGCCAAAATTAAGAATAAAAATGAGAAAAAAAAAATGCTAGCTCTGTCCTAACTTGTTCTCTGAAAGGACAAAATAATTACCAGAAGTGAGCTTTTCCCCCTCTCATCGATAAAAGTTTAAAACTATATAAAAATTGCGTACGGGTGAAGTTAAAATAAGTTAGGAAAGTTAATATTGGAGTATTAAATTTTTCTTAACTATTAATTATAATACAATAAATGCCCATTATAGTCTTTTAGTTACCTACTTATATTACTATTTTCTTTAGTAAGATATTCTGAAATTCAATGATTATATAATTTAGAAAGAAAATGACAATCCATGAATTTCAGAAAAAAAAAAATCTGTCTCAAGTCACCGACCGCAGATTCTAATACAGATTACTTTTCAGTTCAGAAGCTTAAAGATCTAAATAACTCAAAAAATCAGCTTAAACCCAATAGATCAGTTAGTCTTTTTAAGTTTAGTCGAAGTTAAATTATACGAGGGGGAGAAAAAACGAAATAAAAGACAAGAGACTAGAACTAGAACGAATGTTGAATGTTAATGGTTTGTTCATTTTAGACAAAAATAAAATGACAATGAGATTTTTCACATACAAATGATAACTAGATGATAAGTAAAGCTATGTATAGTTAAAACTGGATGATTTGAACCTTTTAAAAATCAACATTTGTGCTTTCAGGCCAAAACAGATTCTACACGTAACTTAAAACACACACTCATACATTGCAAACTAACATCTTCACTCAAAATTGAAACACTACAATGTCTTTTTTTTGGGGGGGTTTCTGACTGGATTGTTCCCGTTCTGGAACTCTATGGTGAGATTCACAAACAAAAATACATGGAGAATAATCAGAAATTGTAATCTGAACACCATTCAGAATCTGTTCCTTTTCTAGAAAACACGTTCTGACTATAGTTATTGAAAAGTAACAGAGGTTTTGGGCAGGACTGAATCAGTCATTGACATCTCGGGTTATGACTGTTTTGAGGAGGTACAACGATTGCAAAGTGATCAGGAAGACGGCACTGGGAGTACACAGCTGTAGGGAAACTATCTTTTGTAAAACAGGAAAGGGAAAGATTGTATCTTATATGTAACAAAAATAGATGGGCTCTGAAGTTTTTTTTCTTGGTGAAAATTGAAAAAATTGAATTTTGAGCGGATTAATTTGTTTGTTAAAACTCAAAATAGTTATTCTAAAAATATTATTGTTCTAAGCAATCTCTCAACATTTGTTTGACTATAATGTTCTTTTTGTGTAATTTTTTACATGTACTTAAAGATAATTTCACTACACATTCCCTAGTCACTTTCCTGCATCAGCCACTGTGATTGTCTTCTCCTGGAGACTCATGGGCCGACGCTTCACTCATGGTCTCTAAAGTAGCCAGAGTTTTCAAGGCCTCGGCTCGTTGTGCAGTGGTCATGTGCTGCATGATATGAACAACAGAATCCATTGCAACTTCAGGGAAATCCTGTAACAGACTATAAATGAAAAGAAAAAAAATGTCTTTATTAACAAGAAATATGAATTACAAGTATTCATTTTGAATGTATCTAGCTTTTTTTTTTCTATTTCGTGAATTCAAATGTCATATTCTTTCAACTAATGCCACAGCTAACTTGATTTAATAACAAAAATTTTAAAAATTATTAATGATATTTCCTTTAAAGACCTGCTTTGGTGATTTTTGATGTCACCTACAATTTTGGATAATAGTTTTTTGAAATCCTTGCTGATCATTGCTACATCTAGAACCTGACATCCTGCACTCTGTATTTAATAATGGATAACGGCAACTGAGGATGATGTTTCTAACAATGTCTTCAGCATACAAAGACATTGTTAGCAAGCAGATTTCAAGCCTCTACTGTCTAAATGGATTATGTATAGATGTTCTACTTTTCCTTTGTTAAAGGTTGTAAGCATCTCAGTAGGATATTTCTGAAAGCACTGCATTTTCATTTCCTTGGAAGATTCCACCCAAGAGGTTTTGAGCTTCATGTTTTTCTGGTTCTGTCTAAAAGAATTTCCTTTTGTTCAATTTGAACCAATGATTTCTGTTCCAATGGTTTCATTACAAATTATTTTTGACCTTCAATCAATTCTAGCTCTACAATTGATTCAACAGAGTAGAAACATTCTTTAAGGACAAGCTTTTTGGGCCAAAATTCTTAAGTCATCACTGCAGACAATACGCAAGTCTTAAGAGTCTGCTACATCCATTTATGAGCATTTTCAATGTTGGTAAGCAAAGTCTGCTTGTGTCCTTTGCTTGCTACCTGCAAACAATAAATGCACATTCTTGGATATGCTCATCGCAGAATGGCAGTGAAATATGCTGCGATTTGCTGTTAGCCAAATACATTATCTTCCACGATAAAAATAAATATCTTTATTTTAGAAAAAAAAAAAAAATACAGAAGAAACACAAGATCTAATTTCTAAAGTTTTTAGGCTACGACACTCCTCCACACTCTATACTGTTCACTTTACTGTTGATATGGCATTTGCTGTCTGTGTCCGTCACTTTTGCTTACTGCTTATTTAGTACAGAAGCAGTGAAATTTTTCACTTAGTTTGCTAGGACAGATCATTGTATGGATATTCAGTGCTTACCAGCAATGGATAAAATTGGGCTTCAAATTGAAAATGCCTTATGCTATTTTTCAAGATCAAGTTCAGATTACAGAGTTGGGACTTACCATTGTTCGGAATCACAACTGTGAATTCAGTAATGATACAGGAGGTTATACTTCCTTAAGAAATATTGTTGGGCAATATAATAAACCAGGAGAATAAGTAATCTTTATTATAAAATAATAATAAAGAATATCAGATTCTACAGGGTGGCCGGGATGTTCCCTTAACCCCTATTATGTTATTATATTAAAGGGAACGGCAACTTTCTGGCGATACTGTATATAATTTTGTCTCAAAAGTCTGCAAATGTGAAGTCTTATAAAAAAATAAAAAATAAAAATAAAATTGCTATGTCACCATGACGATATACCATGTGTAATGATAGATATTACTTGTGAAAAAAAAAAAAAAAAAGTTAAAAATATCAAGCCGAATAAAGAAAACAACTACATGTAAAGAAAATAAGGAGTGCTACTGTAAGTGTCTTTACTTTGATTTCTGATAATATTGTTTGGAGAATACGACATTTTGTTAGTGAAAATACACAATTAACATCAATAATGAATTTTAACTAAATTATTTAACTTTTTTTTTCTTTTTCTTGAAATGATAACATTTTTATTGATTGAATTTGAAGAGCTGATTTTTCCCATGGTGGTCAATTGAACTCAAAATTATGCTTTTGAGAAATTTTTTCATATTCCAATGAATTCCTCAAAATCTGCAGAAATCCAAAGCTATACGTACTCAACTTCTGTATCTAAAATGCAAACAGAAAGGAATTGTTCTTCCACTTTTACATTTTTTAACTGTTTTTTAAGATAATTAATTTATTTATTTGTTTTATAGATACTCTGATTTGATCAATTTTAATTGGTGGAAAAATACAGTTGTTTAACCAACTGCTTCTCTGTACCCTCTCCTTCCTAAACAAATTAATACGGTAATTGTTATCGTGTTAATTGTATTACTTTGTATTTACTTACTTCCTAATTGTGCTAATTACGGAATCCCTGTGTAGACAACTGATGTTGTCACGTACAACTGACTGAGGAATATTTTCATCTAACTGTTCTGTTAACCAAGCCACAACCACTTTATTGTCTTCCCAAAGGTAACCCTAAAAAAAAAGAAAAGAAAACAAGTTGAAGAATATTTTAAATAAACCAAATATTTACGTGAAAAAGATGCTATTAATCTATCTTAATTATCTAATTGAAATAACACTTATACAGAGCCTACAAAAGTTTAAAAACAAGAAAATTTATTAGGAATTTTTATTACACAGGCCGTTTATTAGGCCTTACATTAGGGTGCACATCTACTAATTTTCTTGCAACAAGTGTCAATAAAGCAGGCTATAAAATAACATGTAACGGCTAATTAATAATTTCAATTGAAGATCAGCAAATTTCATAAAAAAAAAAGGGGACATTGTTAAGTTTTGGCTTCTGTTATCCTTCAAAACATCAAAAATTATAAACATCTCTCCTAGACGCGAGTAGAACAACTTTCTGTTTACTTCTTTGGTATTTAATTTAATTTTTTTTAATGCCTCCAAAAGAAGAGTTTAATGAAATGCAGCACTTGGTCCATAAATCCATTCCTGCATTCATAGTTTTCAACCTACTAAAACATTTTCATCATTTTCTCAAAATCACAATATTCCATTCAGACTTTTTTTCCTAACATTGCAAAAACACTTTACTCAAAAAAAAAAATCTTTGAGACACTGAATTTAAAGCTGCCCTTGTGGCCATTTGATGAAGGTATCAAAAAACTCCTAGCTAAATAAATAAAAAAAAAAAGTATGATTAACAATTATACAGTCCTTGTCAAGTTAATGTGTAGCACTATTAATTTCACAATGAGTACATTTTACCACTGCTCAACAGAAAATAGTCTTTAATTCAATATCTTAATAATCATTATTATATTAAATTTAACAATGCTTATGATTTAAAACTGATCTTTATGACATATTATTATTTCTGAATTCATATCAGATAGCAATTTAAAAAGTGGATAGAAATACTGTGCAACTTCTGATATATTCAGTCTGTGATACATACTTTGCTTTTCTCAATGAATTATTACCATGGCTAATCTCCATCAGATAGGCAAAGTAACACCAGTTATGTTTTAGTTTGAATTTAGAATATAAGTATATATAAATTAAAATTTAAACAAAATAAAGGAAAGATACTATAATTTGCTTTTTGATCCCCTAATTGATCTCCTTTAGTTAATCAACAATGACCTAGACTGTTATATTTTCCAAAGAATACTTTGAGACCAAATAAACAGTGTAGTCTTACTGAGCGAATCACTAACAGAAACAATGACACATTTTGATCATTAAATAACAATATTCTTTAACTATAATTTAAATTATTTTTGCAGATGACAAATGTGCAAACAGTGTAGGGACTTATAGAGCAGAAGGTTAAGATCCCCTATAATTTTTGAGTACTGGTGTTCAAATCTCCCTTTGTCACAGACCAAAGTGAAGAAGAAGAGGACGGAATAAAGGAAAGCTGGGTTTGCAAAGGAATATACAAATAAAAATTGAAAATGGGCAAAAAACTTACATCTTTTGACTTCATTTAAAAAAAAAAAAATACAAAAAAATTAAATTAGAACCATTAAGATGAATACAATTACAAAACAATCTAAACATCTAAATTAACAGTATTAATGACTTCTCTTGACATCTATGCGGCTATTCAGAGAGACTAATTTTACAGAACTTGTTAAGAATAGATTCTATGATGATACAAAAAAGAATAATGAACTAATAAATATTTCGATATTCCCCGTTTTAATACAGAACAGGCTAATGATTCTCCAGAAACATCAGAGTAGATTTAAAAATGAAATAAGATTGCGATGGATAATAGAAGTAATCAGTCTCCACAATTAAGTATTAGTCAATATAGTACGATGGCAAAAGAAAAAACATTCACTGCTTAATGACAATGATCGTTGAAACAAATCAACAGACTGAAGTTAATGTGTTCATTTTGCAAAAATAAAAGAAACCAAGGAATGTGGAAAAATATAAAATAACTAAGTATATTTTGCAACAATCTGGTCAATTACAGTAAGTGACTAAAATGGTTGAAAATGTGATCTTTATATATCTAGTGTTACAAGCTCTTTAGGTGTACGGCAGAGTTATGCATACACACAACATATTTTGCTGGTGGAATGTTCAATTATATTTAAACATTAATATTATTAATACGTTTCTGTATTACAAAATGCAGAGCCTAATAATGCTCTTTGCCATTATTCTTTATCACCTTGTTATCTCTACCGAGAGATCTAAGTTTTCAAAACATACTGAAATCTTTAGTCTAATTTTATAATGTAATAACATCTTACTGAAAATTTAATTATAAGAAAAAAATTACCTCTACAGCTCCTCTTTCTTCCACAAACCAACGGCGTAACATAGATTCTATCTGTCCATCACTCAATCCAGGTTTAACAGTTAAGATCTGACGTTTCACTTTATGAACAAGTAGAAGACGGCGTAAACGCCAATACAAAAGGTTTCGTGAACGTCGCCAAGGAACAATATCCTACAGAATTAAAATTTTAAAATAAAGTGTTAGTGATACATAAAAATAGAATATATTACACAATTTTAAAACTTTCAGGAATTTTATTTTTAAACAATTTTGCATAAACTACTGTAAGGTAATAATATTGTAAGGCTGTAATGGTATATATTCTCTATTATTTTTTAATGATGGAAATTTCAGAAATTTATTTGTAATCCAATTTTTTATTAAATGAAAATGATTTGAAACCAAATATAACTGAAATACTACCAACAAAAATAATTAACTATCATTTCTCCTGTAACAAAGTATCTGAATTCCTAAAAAAAATCATTGCATTATAGAATTTTGTTCATAAAATATCAGCTTATTGGAAAAATTGGGTATGGATAAAACACTCAAAACATATACAGTCTCAAGTAATATACTAAAAAAAAATCCAATAAAAATACTTTCACGGTTTTAAACATTTAAATTCCTAATAAATAAATAAATAAATAAATACTACAGCATTAAAAATCTAGACAAAAAAGACACAACCAATTCTTGTTAACTAAGGGGTTCCTGGAAAATCCCATTAACATAAACCCCGGTCGACTGAAGTATTGATACTATGGAAAAAATGGAGTTAGGTTACCGTGGACCCTCTTCATTTTACACTTTCACTACCCAGATGATAAGAAATTTCCAGCATGAAGCAAGTCAAGCACACAAATCTTATTCCTTCAGCTCATCGTAATGAGTTTACGCTTGGGAAAGTTTCCTGCAACACTTTCATTAGTTCTATGCTTCTCGTCATT
>JAFIDM010108634.1:0-10560 GCA_023159025.1 Thereuonema tuberculata | reverse complement strand
TCCCTGAACAACATCCCAAAGTTTCATTAACTTCCGACCTTTTTCCACCTAACCCCACTTTTTCCTACCTGTCGACTGGACTATATTGAAAGCTTTACAGAACATATTTTTACAGGAGGGATTCAAATGGCTACTCAGTAGACAGCACTACATTTTTATTTGAGCATGACGTCACATCGTTTTCAACTTGGAAATTCTCATCCATTCAAATAAGGAATAGAGCGCTTTGTTTTTTGAAAAACAACAACAGAAATGTTTTCAAAATTAGCGAAATTATATTTGACATAATAAATTTATAAGCGGCCTGACACGAAAATAAATAAATAAATAAATAAATAAATAAATTGGCTAAATCGAAAAAAGAAAGTCTTCAAAGATAATACTGAGACAGAAATTAAAAATTTCACTGTTATTTTCGTCAAATATTACAAAATAAAATTAGTTTTTAACTGTAATGACTTCGTTTTCAATTAGGACCAATCAAAATTAAAGAAATGAAATGCTACCAAAGAAATTGAAAAAAAAAGTTCATGAAATTCGTGAGGTTTTTTTTTTTTTTTTATTTCAAATTATCTAAGACTTCAAGAAAAGTAAACTCAAGACATATGTCCCTTTATATGAGCATTCAATCAACATTTGAAATTTAATATTATTTTTACTCAAAATTAATTAAATCATAAAAACGTTTCAAATTAAGAAGCAAAATACAAGTTAAACAAAGGAGACCGTATGCATTTACAATTTGTTCAATAACTATCCTATTTATAATTTTTGCAAATAATATCGTATTTCTCCTTTTTTTTCATATAATATTATAAATATTTTATTACAAAATCAAAACAGAAATAAATAAAAGAACGTGTATAGATTTCTTCTTGAAATTTCCTTTTCTTATTTTCTTTGGTTGTTTTTCAAAATTTAAATAACAAAAAAAGACTAAAAAAAAGCCTACATTGTTCAAAGGTGAATAACTTTAATCATATCAAATTAAATGCATGAGAATGGATGAGACATAAGAATTAAATGACCATTTTACCAATCCATTTTTTTTTTGTTTTGTGCATCGAAAGTTGTCTTTTCGTGGTTTTCTCGGCAGGAAACCACTTATATCAATTAATTTTATTGACAACTGTTCTCTTTTGCAGCAACAAAACAGAAAAAACAAATACGTGTGAATGTCATTGTTCGCAGTCTATGAGAGCTCCTAATAAATCAGGGATATTCTATTAGTTCAAATGTGATATTTTCAGTTATTAATTGTTTATTATTTAATAAAAAAGTTAATTGAAAACATTCTTTTCTCATTACTAAAGCGTCATAAAAGGAAATTACTTTATTTTATAATGATTAAATATTAGAAAATAATAATTAATTACCTCAGGAGAAAAGAGCAACCGATATAATTAATAAATACTGTTATACGATATAAGTCAGTTATTCCTTTTGGAAGATTATATTTAACTGAATATTTTAATCTTTAGAAATTTTTAGAAATGAAATTCATTTAATTGAGTAATAATTTCTTTAAAGTTAATTATGAAATTTGTCGATTATTTTGAATTTTGAAATATCTACAAAATTAGAAAGCCAAAAATGTTTTACCTTTTATTTTTAAAGAAGACTTTTAAGTTTCTCTATTTTATAAACGACAAATATTAGTTTCCGAAAAGAAAAGTCTAACTCAGAAAAGTAATCTACGTATTTCTGTATTTTGAAGCTTAGAAAAAATCTTCTTGAAAATTGACTGTATTGAAGAGTCTTTATATTTCAAATTCTCACTTATGTAAGAAATATGGATATGAAGATAATAAGGTACCCTCCCCAAATAACGCCACCTTAACATTTAAATTACTGTAAGTCTGGAAATAAGATAATTTAATTCTGACCAAGAAAGTTTAATCTTTGAAGCATACCACAATGAAACATGTGATAACTTTTACTGGAGAAGTAAGAGAACTCAAGTAAAAAAAACTTTGCAAACTGGTGTTATTAGGAACACCTGATCCAATTAACGCCATCTATTTTCTAGTAAATTAACTTATTTAAAATTAAGAGTTATTCCATCGTTGTAAACATTATTTGTACAAAATTACAGTAAAAAGCAACTAAATTTCACTTTCTGTAAAAAATAATAAAAAATCACTTGAAATGAACGCAGTCTTTCTAATCTGAAGCTAAAACAAAATAGGAAATGTAAAAATTAATTATAAAAGCAAAATAAATAAATAAGATAAAAATCAATATTTTCATGAAACATATTAGTAACTTATAAATGTCTTACGTAACCTAAAATCGTATATATAGACCATTAACACCACCATGGCGTTAAAGCGCTACTGAGCACATGGATCACATGATACACTTGTTTCTCTACAATTTCCGAATTTTAAAAATAACAGTTAACTTATCTACATAGAAAATAAAGAATCTTCAAGAATCAAGAAAATGTATAGCTTTATGTAGTTAATCTTTGCTGAACATTAAAAAATCTATATTTTATCTTACCTTGATATAGTAGCAGCCTTTCAGAACCAGTCCTCGACACGAAAAGGTGGAAATATAATTTCACTCGAAAATGTTGGCGGTTTGCCAGTAACTCACTTCAACACTAGATGGCATGTCAATGCAAACTATTTTAGTGCAGTACCGCCATCTCTAATTAGATAGGTGGCATTTAAGGTATATATGGTATTATATGGTATAATGGTATTATATGGCTGAGGTACCTTATAATTTCCTTTAGAAACTCCTTCGAAAGACAACAATCTTCTTTTTACTGTATGCTATTCTTTGTCTTTCCTTTTTTATTTTCCAAATGCGTTTATTTAATTAAATCTTATTGGACCGTCCAAAATTTAAATCCAGCATAATTTGAGTTATTAGGTTTTGGAACATTAAATTGGTCTGCAAACCTGATGACGTCATTGAGCTAGCCAATAGAAATCGTTTTCGCAGCGGAGCCAACCTTCTATCCATCGTATTACATGGATAATAACTTTCGTATTACATACATTACATACATTACATACATCTCCTCTTCCCGGTCTTAAAATGAGCTGCTTTTCCCATAGACATCATTCAGCGATGAATAGCTGAGGATATACTTAAGTGTGTTTTAAATTTTCTTATTTCACTCTCAGAACCATTAAAACTTATATTTTTAAGATTTTTTAGAGCAGGGTTTAGAACTAGATTAAGATGTAGAAGAGATTTTTCACTTGCGCTGATAAGTAATCTAATTTTTAATTTACGGCAATGAAGACAATGCAGACTAAAAAGTTAAAAAGATTAAAAATACCGACAGACAATTCCTCATCTTAACACATAGATTAAGATGTATTTTAATAAATCTTTTTCCATATATTCATTTGTTGTCATCGACAGATTTCAATACAGTTCGAATTTTATTTACAATCCAATCTGTCATGTATTTGCTTTCAAATTTTTCTAGCACCTTTAATATCTTTCCGTTTTCTCAACTTTGAATGTCTTTTCAACAGTTGTTGCCATGAACAGAGACATCACGAAACATTCAGTCTTATCATGTCTTATCACAAAACATTCATTCGAATCATCTCACATTACAAAACATTCAGTCGAATCATCTCACATCACGAAACATTCAGTGAAATCATCTCATATCAGGAAACATTAAGTGGAATCATCTCACATCACGAAATATTCACTCGAATCATCTCATATCACGAAACATTCAGTCGAATCATCTCACATCACGAAACATTCAGTCGAATCATCTCACATCACGAAATATTCAGTCGAATAATCTCACATCACCTAACATTCAGTCGAATCACCTCACATCTCGTTTCCTATATTCAATGAATTTAATCAATTAGTTATTTTATTGAATGCTAATTTATGGCTATTGATTGATTTCGATATTTATGTAGAAAGGATATTATTTTTCCATTATCTGAAGCCCACCTATATTGCGCAATCCCATTTACTCTTGGTCTCCTTCTAAACTGAGTTTACGCCAAACAAGCTTTATAAAACAGGAAATAAAAATATGAACAAAACGCACAAGACTGAGAGTTCACTGATCTGTTTTTCAAATTGCGATACCGAGAACCCAAGATGGACCATTTCTGATTTCCTGTTCTTCATCAATTGGGTCCGCCCAGTATCTTACATCACAGTGAACTCAAGAAACATATAAAAAGAACAAAAGTAAACATCAAAACGGGCATCCATTTTATCCATTTTTTATCTACTCATTTTCTTTCTTGTGTTGTTGTATACACGTTAATTTTGTGAATTGTATATTTCTTGTTTCAAAATTAATCTCTGATATGATCAGCGGGTCTTAGCGGGGATTATTTCATTGGCACTTTTCATTCTTTATTGAGGTTTTCAGGTTTTTTTTTAATTGGAGGGCCGTTTTGATGTTTACTTTTGTTCTTTTTATATGTTTCTCGAGTTCACTGTGATGTAGGATCTGGGCGGACCAACTGACGAAGATCAGGAAAACAGAAATAGTCCATCTTGGGTTCCCGGTATCGCAATTATGTTATTTTAAGCACGGTGATTTTAAGAACCTATTTAAAATGTATATGTAAATATAGGTTTTTTGTTAACGCATCACAATAGGCGGAATGATATCTGTCTGGAATTGCTGAATTGTATCCCCCTTCCCCTTAAAGAAAATAAATTTTATCGTTTAAAACATTTATACATTACCACATTAACTACCATTATCAAGACTCAAACGCCAGCTACTTCCGATAACCAAAATGCACACATAATTTCAAAGAAATCAAGGAGTTAAAAGTTAAAAGCTTTGTATTAATCTCGTTATTTGATCTCTTGAAAGGAGATGCAATTTAACAGAACTAGTTTGCACAATAATTTATTGAAATGTATTTTAATTTCGGGTGACCTCTGATCTGATTCATGTAAATATAAGAAAAATAAGAATTTGGCTCTGGTGTCCATTAATTAAGTAAGTATTGACATTTAAAACTGATAGTATTAGATGCGCAAGTAAAAAAAATCAAGCGTGATAGTATAACAGACGTAAAATAAAATTACTTATTGATATAAAATAAAAAAATAAAAAATAAAATAAAAAAAACTTCATGAATTTCATTGGTCCTAATTGAAAACGAAATGAATATAATTAAAAACTAATTTTATTTTGCAATATTTGAAGAAAATAACAGTGAAATTTTTAATTTTCTGTCTAAGTATTATCTTTGAAAAATTCCTTTTTTGATTTAGCGAATTTATTTATTTATTTATTTATTTATTTATCTATTTAATTTATTTTATTGTCAAACCGCTTATAAAATTATTATTTCAAATATTATTTCGCTAATTTTTAAAACATTTCTGTTTTTGTTTTTCAAAAAATAAAGCGCTCTATTCATTATTTGAATGGAAGAGAATTTCCAAGTTGCAAACGATGTGACGTCATGCTTAAATAGAAAATATCGCGCTACCTATTACGCAGCGATTTGAACCACTCCTGGAAAAATATCTTCTCTTAAACTTACAATAATCACTTAATGGATTGTATTAAAATTTTTTAGAACAGATCCATGTTTTTTTTTTTTTGTTGTTTTTTTTGAAGAATCGAAAATCATTAAAAAATTATCAGAGAATGAAGATATTAATTGTCACTATCGCTACAAAATGTGTTAAGAGTATTGATGGTTTTATTTCAACCATAAACTGATCTTTCAATTCTTGAAGCCATCAGATAAAATTCAAATGAACAGAATGCCTAAATAGGGTTTCTAAAAAACATTCACAATTTAGTCAAATATTTACTACTTTCACAACTATAAACAAATATAATCTTTTTAATTGTAGTATTTGTAATTTCATGATCATTTGTTCAATTCGAAACAAATACAGTTCAATTCGAAACGATTTAGTTCAAAGCAGAATCAAAATTTAAATTTACTAAAAAGAGAAACGAATTCAAGCAAACTCCTTTAAAGCTGGTAAAGCATAATTTATGGTAATAATATATTTGATGTACAATTCTTAAAAGAAAATTCATATATAATTAGCTTATATTCGTAATATCTACTTTAATCATAAAATTGAATAAAATGAATTGACTCTTTAATCTTCTAGCTGCATTTCGGGTCTTTATGTTCATTTGTTCTTGATCATTTTTTGAACGAAAATAAATATCTTCATGAAACATGATTAGCGTATTTTAAGACAAAACAAATCATATCTCTTGTAAAAAGTTTGCCATTTCTTTAAAAATTATCAAGAATATTTCAGAAACTTATCAAAAGTAAATAAAATTTAAAAATATGTCTGAAATTAAATTCACCTTCAAAATCTAAAGTGAATTTAATTTCAGTCACGTTTTTAAATTTTATTTACTTTTGTTAAGTTTCAGAAATATTCTTGATAATTTTTAAAGAAATGGCAAACCAGTTGGAGAAAGATGATTGAAATTATAATAATTTTATAAAAAAAAATTCTGATTGTTTAAGATATTTCAGCACAGAAGAGAAGAATATAACTTATATAAAAGATTTTTAGATTATTAGGGGAAAATAGGTAGCGATATTTTCATCTATATTTTTCCTGAAAATTACAATAAAATATACATGAGCCATTTCTTCTAATTATGTATTAGAAGGATTTTTTTTTCAGGTACAGGTGTAATCTTCAGAAACTGTGAATTATATTTTCTGTTTTATAATAATTTCTTGTAATGATGGGGATTGATACTTTAGAATTTTAAATTTCTACATCGATCTTTAAAGAATTAAAATGTCAAATTTCTTTGAAAACAGGGTCAAAATAGAAAAGTGATTATATGAAAATCGGTAGAGAAAAATAAGATTCTGTTTGAGTAACTTTTGAACATCTGAATGCATGTTCTTGAAACTGGCAAGTTGCTTAATGATGCCATATCTAGATAAAAATAGTAAACTTTTAAATGAAGTTTGATTAAGATCAAATAATTGTTTAGTTAACTATTTCCCAAAATTCGGAAAAAAAGCAGACCTTGACAAATATCACTCAAAAAAAGCATAAAATTTATTTGTTTCTTTTTTTTTTCTTTTATAGTTTACATTTCAGTCCTGATACGTCTTCTTTCTCGCGAATGGGTCACTTAGGATCACGCGGAATCAACACAGTTTGAGCCTTCCTCCTTGCCCAATAGTTCTTCATTCGGATGGACTGATGCAATTTCTGCTCCTCCGACCATGCACGACGTGCTGGTTTCTTCACATCTTCCTCAAATCTCCTTGTGTGGACAATATGTCTGACCATCTTTCTATCCTGTAAATTTGGAGATCCTAATTCAATGAGGTCCTTTTCTAATTGTTTGTACCACTTTGGTCTTGTTCGTTTGTTTTGTAAAAATTTATGGATCCGATAAGTAAGTCTGGAATGATTCATTCTTTCCAAATGACCTAAAAATTGAATTCGTCGCATTCTCATTGTGTTAGTAAGTTTAAAATGTGTTTATAAATTTCAGAGTTGGGTTTGGGGTAATGAATTCCATTTTTAATTCTGGGCCCTAGAATTTTTCTCATAATTTTCCTTTCCTTAATTTCTAATTGTTCTTTTAATGTCTTGTATTGGAGAGTGAGCGTTTCTGATGCATAGAGAGCTTCAGGTTTAATCACTGTTAAGTAATGGCGAAGTTTACAGTTCCCAGGACAAGCATTGTTTGTTATAAACATTCTTTGTGTGTTGAAAAGCAAGTTCCATTTTTTGAATTCTTGATGTTACAGATTTATTTTCGTTGCAATTTTCTGTGATCCATTCACCTAGGTATTTAAATTCCTTTACTCTGGCAATTTTATTAGTGTTAATGGTCATCTCACGTGGAGCGTTGTTGATATCGTCATAAATTTAGTTTTTTTCTTAAGAAATTTGGAGTCCTAATTTTGCTGCTTGCTCTTCCAGTATAATAATCTGCTTCTGTGCATCAGGGATGTCTTTGGCAATTAGTGCCATGTCATCAGCAAACGCAAGGCAGTCAATCTCAATGCCCTTAATCTTTGGCCCAAGTCGGTGTGACGGTGCACCTGCTAATCTCCATTCTCTGACAACTTTTTCAAGAGCGCAATTGAAAAGCAATGGGGAGAGCCCATCAACTTGACGGACACCGGTGTTTATTCCAAACTCATGACTACATCCACCCATAAACTTAAACTTAACTCTAGCTTTTGTTTCCGTGAGAGTATCTTTGATAATGTTTCTCGTTTTTTGGTCAAGTCCCAATTCTGTTAAAACAACAAGTAGTGAGCCGCGGTCAATACTGTCATACGCTTTTTTGAAATCAACAAATGTAATGACATAATTTTTGTTAGCTGTATTCCGAAAATAATGTATAATGTTTTTCAAATTCATAATTTATTCCGCACATGACCGTCCCTTCCTGAATCCACCTTGATATTCACCGATTTGGTGGTCCAGTCCATTGTTTGCCCGGTTTAGGAAAACTTTTGACAGAACTTTATAGATGATCTGAAGAAGAGAAACACCTCGATAATTGTTTGGATCGGTTTTACTTCCGTTTTTGGGAATAGGATGTATTATCGCCATCTTCCAATCCGTTGGGATTTTTTCAGTTTTCCAAATGTGCAATATAATTTCATGAAGCTTTATAATAAAATTTTCTCCTGTATTTTTCCACAGCTCTGCAGTTATTTGGTCTTCCCCTGCGGCCTTGTTATTTTTAAGTGATTGAATGATTTCTTTAATTTCCTGGATAGTCGGTGGGGTTGAATCTGGATTCGTTTTGCAAAGATTGAACTGAAACTTTTCTTGAGGTAGTTTACTGTTAAGTAATTTAGAAAAGTATATTGCGAGAATTTTACAGTTAGCATCGTTAGTATACGCCAATTCTCCGTTTTCATCGGCAAAATGGAGTGATGGCGGGGAATATTTAGTTAATTTCCGTTTGAAAGTTCTATAATAGTTTCGCGATTTATGTTGCTTAAAGTCGTTTTCTATAGATTGTAATTTTTTATCTTCACTTTGTTTGCGCACTTTCCTAATTGATTTTGTAACAATCTTTCTAACATTTTGAAGTTCTTGAAAGGTGGTGGGATTTTTATTACATGACCAATTATGCCAGGTTTGTCGTGTGAGTTGTATTAACTTGTCGCAATCATCTGTCCACCAAGGATGTTTTTTTGTTCTTGTTAGTGGTGCTTTGTTTTCGACTGTTTGTAAAAGTCCCGCTTGAAGTTGTGGCCAATTTTGTGGATTTAGTTTTTCGATTTCTTTCGTAAAGTTTTCATTACCTTTAATGTTCTCTATGTCAAACTTTCGTATTGGCGCTCGCTTCCTAAAGTTACGTTTTACAGGGATCATATCTAGGGAAAACTTTGTTGGATAATGGTCAGAATCCAAATCCAGACCTTTCAGTACCTTGAGTTTCATTATTTCTGAAGTATGGAAGCGGTAGATCAGCACATGATCCAGTTGATATTCACCTAATAAGGAATTAGGTGACGCCCAAAACTTAGTTTTAGAAGGATTTTCTTAAAGAAGGTGGATTTGAAGAATAAATCATGGTTTGTGCATAATTCAACGAGTCGTATGCCGTTCTTATTAGTTTGTTTATGGCCAGACCATTTCCCAACCCAATATCGATATTTTTTTCTTTTTGCCAATTTGCGCATTAAAGTCACCCATAAGGATTTTAACATGATGCTGTGGAATTCTTTGTAAAACGTTGTCTAATTGATTCCAAAATTGTTTCGCTTTGTCGGGTGCTTCCTTGTTAGTGATGTTAGTTGGTGCATGACCATTAATCAGTGAATAGATTTTGTTTCCCGATTTTATCGTTAAGGTGGAAAGACGTCCTGAGTAGGACTTGAATGCTACGACTGACTCAAGTATTGACTTATCTACTATAAAGCCTGTCCCAGATTGCGGACAATGGGCCATGGCTCGCTCACCCGGTTTTCCTTTGAATATCCTGTAGTTTTCAGAATCAAAGGGGCTTTCATCTGTATAGCATGATTCTAGGAATGCGATAATTTTTATGTTGCGTTCTCTAGACTTATTTAAGATATTTTTAAGTTTCCCGATTTTCAAAAGAGAATTGACATTAAACGTCTTTAGCCAAATCCGCGATCTTGGTTTAATTTTGTTTCTGCAGGGATTTGAGGTCTTCCCGCTTACTTCCTTGCACACATCTGTGGTCTCCCCAGAATCCGAATAGACCACTTGGGGACTGAAACCCTTGGGGTAAAATTCTTTAGAAGGTGCCCTATCCATGTTGATTTAATTGGAATTTTGATACTATTGGAGTCAGTCCTGATACTATTATTTTTCAAAAAAAAAAAAAGTTTAAAATTCGTTCTTGTGAGTAAATGACCTAAATTTCCACGGCAATTCGAAATTAATGTGTATTTAAAATTATTAATGTTTTGTTACACATATGTTAAAATTTTGCTATTATTTAAAAAACATTTGCAGCCTGATTTGCCACTCAAAACAAATATTAATTTCAGCCAAATAGATAGTTTTCGGTTGATTTTGGAATTTTGAAAATTGAAATGAATTAAATAAAATAATTATTGAACAGTACCGTAGCTA
>JAFIDM010108265.1:0-21018 GCA_023159025.1 Thereuonema tuberculata | reverse complement strand
GTAAGTACTTAGGAACTTCAGCTAACTGTCCACGTGATTTTCAGTATAGCCTACTAAAAAGTAAATATTTGAAATTATTTTTTACTTGCTATGCAATTTTTTTGTCTTTAAAGTCTCCAGATCTTCTTTACCTCATAGGAGACAGTGTGAAATTATTGTTTTTCTTGATCCAGTGATAATATGAAAGAGTTACAACAGCATTAGAAGCTAAATATATATATTTATAAATGTAGATGGCTCTTTTTTTGTTTGTTTAAGTGGTGCATTTTTAATACATCAAAAATAAACAGATTAAATTGTGATGAGTCTTGCTAAATCAACCATTGGGTTTTAATGGCCCGCTATGTCAAAGAAAATAAGGGAAAAAAAAAACAAGTTGGCAGCTTACGTGGTTATATATTTGAAATGCTTTTTTTTTTTTTGAAAAAATGAACTTAATTTTGGAACACACACACATACACACACACAAAACCGATTGTCGTATGTATGAAGATTTATTAAATTACGGAACTAACAATCAAATAGTGTCACATTAAGATATTTAAGTAATTATATAATTAATTCAGTTTATTTTCGCTGTGAACTCGCTCGAACTTTTTTATTAAATCGTTAAGTTATGATTTAAAAGCTGAAATTTGTTATTATCAATTTTTCATTTGTTTTATTCTTTGAAGTCATTTCAAATTATTAAATTCAAAAATACAAATCCGGCAACATCACTAATCCGGCAACATTGAGATCGGTAGGGTGCCGGATTTTGAGTGATTTTTGTCGGATCGCAGAAGGTTAGGATCACACCTTTAATCCAACAGTTAACCACCTCATCCTACCTTTAAAATACCTTATATATATATATATAAACTCGGTTCATGGCGTCAGGTGCCGCCTTCCGAAAGAATCTGCAAGAAGTCCATTCCGGGTCTTCCGGTCAAGAGTCCATTCCTCTTCCAGACTTCTAATCCTCATTGCTTTTTTAATATCGTCCATCCAAGCCTTTCGTGGTCTTCCTCGTTTCCTTTTTTGATTAGTTTTGATTAAAATACTTTTAATCTAAAATATGTAAAATTAGTTAGTTAATAAAGAAAAAAGAAAAATTAAATGAAAATCAAGTGAAATTTTAATGTAGCACAGGTGAAATAAATGATACAGGTAATTCTGGGCTTACACGAGAAAGTTCATCACTGCCGCTTCCAAAGTGAAGAAATATTTCCTTTATTAATTGGAACCATAGCTAGGGCTAAAATGAGCAGGTTATAATAGTAATTGGAGAAAAAAAAATTGCAATGGCTTGCCTGTGCTTGCAAGTGACGTCAACAGTGTTTACGCAGCAAGTAGCGCCACCAAACAGTTGGAAATTTAAAATTACGCTAGCCGAAAGTAGTGCCGGATATAGTGATGGAACTGGCTTAGTGATTGCCGGAATAGTGGTCAAGCTGTAATGTTTTAAACTAAGTTTTTTTTTTTTTTGCTTTCTTTCTTGAATATGTTAATATTGTTTGTGCTATCTTATTATTCCTATTAGTTGTACGATTGTAATAGTATTGTCAAATTTTGTCCAATGTAGAAGTTAAATTTTGATAGGATTTTTTTTTGGTTGGATAACTGGTGGGGGTGGAGGGGTTAAAAAGAAAAAGATTGGGAACTCTTTTGCAGGTCGTACTATGTTCATTGATAAGAAACAACTGACAATTCAATAATTAAACTAATTGCAACTGACAATTTAAAATTTAAATTTGAAATTAAACTCGATCCTCTATATTTTAAGAAATTCGTAAGACTTTTCCCCCCCCCTTTTTTTTCGATGCTATTCCACGTAACTTAAAAGAATCATTTGAAACCTTATAACCAATGAATTTATGCACGCTCATAAAGCGATTGCGCTGGATGACAGTACGGAAGATTCTTTTAATGAATCAAGTTTTCGTTTTTAATGATGTAATTCCTGAAGGCGTGGGCGATTACTCCCACGTACCGTGTACGGATCTCTCCCGCCTGGCAGTATTGCCATTAGGCCTAACGAGAGCGGTGTAAGGCAACACAAAGAGACGCCGCCACCTACGATTGGCCCCGAGGCCTTGGCTCAAAGCGTGGGTGAGAAAAAGCTCTATCCACGCTGACAGCTGCGAAGCACCGCAGCCATTCAGAAATTCCAACAATATTACAAAATACCTTTTTTTTTTTATTCGGTAGGAGAATCCCCAAACCAAAGCGTTTTATTTCCCTCCCCTCTCGTTTTCTTTTTTCTTAAACTACGAATTGCATCGTCATGACTCAAACAACGACTGGAAGGAACCTACAACACTTGGGGTAATAGAGGTTTTAAAAAAAGAAGAAAGCAACTCGCGAAGAGAACACAGGTAAAACAGGCGAAGAGAAAAGACAGCAGCTTTCAATTCATTTTCTCCGCACTTGACCTTCCCTACAGAATTACTATAAACATAAGAAGGCTATGAAAGAACTTAAGTTCTTTATAATGAGCCTTCTTTTTTTCTTTCTGTTTTTTAAAGTTTTGAAAGCAATACAATTAAAACTGTAATTTCTAGAAAGCAGTATGTGCATTAAGGCAAATTGAAATCACTAAATAGAAATAGAAATCGCTATTTATATACAAAATAAATATCCGAAATCGAAAATTAATTAAATCCGGAAAACTTACTTAAAGTCCGAAATCCAATTTAACGTGCCGTGAAATGAACGAAATGAGAATGAAATGAACACAAACAGCAACTGAATAAATTAAAATTGCCTCTCTGGTTTGATTATAAGGAAGGAATTGGGAACGGCCGTTTCGTCCTTCTAAGGACTCATCAGCCCAACCCCGCCTTACCCGATAATTTACTTCACGGCACGTTAAATTGCCGATTTAACTAATTCCTTTCGTTAAATCTTCCTTTTGGGAATTTTCTTTTCTTACTTTAATGCCTTTATTACCTACGAGTTGTAGGAAAAGGTTTTTGGTTGTGTGAGTCAACACACCAATTAATTATATTGCCTTTCTTGTTTTTGGGGGTCACTGTCAGGTGTGACGGTGACCTTCACTTATGAATCTTGCCTCTCTAGTTCTTTTATCGGGGAAGGCGGGGTTGAGCTGATGAGTCCGAAGAAGGACGAAACGGCCGTTTTCAATTCCTTACGTATAATCAAAGCAGACACACAATTTTAATTTATTCAGGTGCTGTTTGTGTTCTCATTTCTTTCATTCCAAAATCCAATTAATTTTAATTAATCACATCAAAGCACACGTAAAATGAGCTGTTTTGATGTGGGTAATGGTTCACTAGCAAATTTCTCGACAGAGTTTTAAACTAAAACTTTTTTAATTATAAATTTTTGATCATCTCGTATCCATAAATGAAGACGCGAAGTTTCAAGAGGGTCCATTCTTCTATTCAAAAGTTAAGTAGTTACCTCTCAATCTTTTCCTTCGCAAAAATAGACTAAAAACAACAATGTCTTTAAAAGCAATGTATAGTTTTTGCGAAAACTTATGTGATCTAAGATTTCAAAATAGTTATTCCAAAATGATAGTGAAAATAAACTTGAAATATTATTGCCAATATTTCAGCCTTATTTTGTTATTAGTGTTTATTTATGGTAATAAGTGCTCTATAAGGAAACTTAATTGTGATCGTTCACAACTGGTTTCAATTTCTACCCCTGAAATGTAAAAAAGTAATTATTCTTTAAGTTTAATGTTTCAGCTTTGTAATAAGATACTTCCAAAAATGGCTTTCAACGATTTTTCTTGAAATTTTAAATTCTTATCTCAGCACATAAAATTGTATAAACACCTATTGTCAAACCAAGTGATTCACAAATTTTTGAACTGAATGTACAGAATTAAAATTGATTAGAAATCTAATCAATTTTAATTGATTAGATCTTCCAGGATAGAATTTATCTCAAATTCCCTAAAATTACTTATATTTTCATAACTTAAGTTAAAGGAAACATCCTAAATCAGAGTTTCTCAACAATTGTGCCGTGAGAAAAATTCTGAGAATGATTCCACAGATAGCAATTATTTAGCTTCCCTTGCAGTCAAATGCTTTAAATTTAGACTGAATTCTAAACATCTAATGATGTTGTCAAATAGAAATTTTAAACTATATTCTGTTTTGTTTTAACAATGACGATTAGTGAAGCATTAATTTACATTCAAATCGACTTTAAAAAAATATTGCAGAGTATTTTTTTTAGATGTTTAAAACTAGAATATTATTCATCTGTAAATCATACTGAGGGTTTTCAAAGGATTTTATAATGCAGTGTAGAAGCAATCCAACAGCTTTGGAGTGCCCTAAGATTTCTGAAGCAAAAATTTGGTCTGCCGAGGGATTGTGGCAGATACCTATGTGCGTCGTGGTAAGTACTGTCGTAAAGGTAAATGCTTGACGATTATAAAGTTTATAAAGATTTCGTATAAAATAAATTGTAGACCTTCCAGAGAAGCCAACCAGTCAGGATAGAATCTGTCCGGATTCGGTTTCCTTTGAAAAATGTTTTTGCTAAAGTGTAAATAAGCGCAAGAAAGAGAAAAGGGTGAGAGGAAGGATGGCATTTTACTTTCGAGCTGTTGTAAGGCGATAAGGCATGGATAAGGTAAACGTATTGCTTATCCTTCAGTTTAAACTAAATCTTTAACTTAATTAAGAAATATAAAGTTTTTATGCATACTGTTTATTGCATTAACGCATTTTTCTCTGTACAGCAACATATCTGGTTTTTATAATAACTTACATGGGTAAAAATTCAAAAATTAAGTATAAATTATTTCTTATATTAAGATCAGCAATAACTGCTGAGCAGGTACTAACACATCTAAAAGAATAGCTTTTTCACTAACAGGTAGTTTTTGTCTAATTTTATTTGTCATATGCTGTATTTGTTTGCATTCATTCCAAAGTTCAAATGGAGTTGGGAGAAAAATAAATGCTTGGAGCTGTAGTCCAATGTCTACAACTGTTTTGAGTTGGACTCACAGAAAGCGATTGAGGGACATAAAATAATGAATGGTCCACTGTTGTCGGCATAATTTGGATTCTAATATAAAAGATTAAAAACATCATGAATTCAAGCTTAAAAAACAATCATTTAACCAATTGTTAATATTTTCTCAAAAACTGCATATGAATACATTGATTTTAAAAAATATTTTTTTTATATAAAGTTAATTAAATTTATATATTTTATACTTAAATTTTAATTAATAAATTTTTATTATACAAAAATAAAAAATGGAAAAAATTATAATTAAAATCATCAATTATACGTAAAAAAAAAATCAATAAGTTTTATCGTAAAACTATAAATATTTTATTTTGCAAGAAGTAATTTATCTACAATTTACATACTTAAAGATTCGGAAAAAAAATTGTAAGATTTTTTTTTTTTTTAATTCTAATTATTTTTATTTTTTTTGGTCACTTTATCACTTTGGTTCATTTAGAAAAGGTTGTCTTCGTTGCATGATGACGTCATCATCATGTTTTTCCGGTCATTCTTTGCCCGCGATTTTCAAACAAAATGGCTGCCTCACTATATCTTATGCCATTTATCTTCAGCTATATTACTTGTTTAGAAGATAAATTAAAAAATATCTGATCATATAGTGGCTCTTGACTTTTTAGTGTAATTGAGTGGATCCTTATTTCTCAAAGTTATTGATATGGCAAAAAAAAAAAAAAAAAAAAATTAAAGTTTATGAGGAAAACGGATAGTGTAGAGCTAATGAAAAGATTTATTTAAAATCAATTCTATGAAAAGTATCTTCAATCTTTATAAAATGACTATCCGATAATATCAGGGACACAGAATTATAAACTAATATTTATTCCGGATAATTTCAGTTACTAAATATGTTAAGAAATTTGAAGCAGAATAAAAAAGTAATTTGTTATAACAATGATCAGATAAAGAAATCTATTGTTTTGTATTGAACTGAGAAAAATATTTCCAATGCAGATGATAATTCGTCTTTAAAGCTCTTATAAGCAATTGTGTTCTAATTTACTTAATAAAATCCTATCAATGAAAAGGAAACAGGATTTACAGAAACTGACAACTAGAAATTTATTGAAATTAGGGCGGGGAAAATACTATAACACTTGATCAAATATAACTTACTTGTGCACATTTCAAATACATCAGAGCGCTTTATATTTGCTAGACAATGTATTCCGTAACTCCATTCATCTGTTTTTTGGCAATATCCTTATGCAATGCTGGTGACAGAAGGACTATGAAGAGGTTCTTAGCGTAGAGGTTCTTAGCGTGAGAATGTCGACAAAAGAAGGATAGAAGTGACGTAAATGGATATTAAAATAGAGAAAGATGAGAACAATATCACTGATTAAGGTGAAACTTATTTCTTTGTCAATAATTTTCATAATAATCTTTACTTCATCGAAACTCTTTATTGGCAAATTTTCGAAATACGTTGACTTATGTAGTCTTGCAGAAATTAAAAATTTGGTAATAATCATTATAAAAAAAAATACTTGTAAAAATGTAAAACTTTTTTTAAATATTAAATTATAAAAGATAAAGTAAATGTTGATTAAAAAAACTGAGATTAAAGCCATTTTTATAATTGAAAATTACTCAACAGTGAAATAAGCTGACATGTGGTTATGGGTTGTCTTGTGAGTTAATATTGTGGGTTGTTAATATTCCTTACATTTTTAAGAGTTTTGAAGTTTTGTCTTTTGGTCCTGAAGTTCTGAATTAATTATAATTTATAATGTCTGTGAATAATTTATTATCTTTCCAGTTGTTATTCAATCATAAGCCCAAATAAATAACGAGATTTTTCTTTCATCTCAAAATGAATTAAATGAATTAACATATATTGTCTTGTATGAGGACCAATTCAAAATTATTTTCTTTCTAAGCAAGAGTTTATTTTGCAGCTTGCTTGCTTTCATATATCCTTTACAATTAATATGTTATTCCTTCATTACATTATCTCTCCTCGATTTTAGACAGTTTGGAACAAAGGCCTCAGTATTACTATGTTAAAACTCGAATTTACATTCTTCATCTACTTTTTCATTATGTGTCGTGTTCAAAGTTTACTCGAAGAAAATGGTAGACAGAAAAAAAATGACTTTAGATTCGATTTTGGTGATTTTTCCCGAGATTAAAATACTCGAATATGGTCACATTGTCATTTAATTAAATTTTAATCATATTGAAGAAAAGACAAACATTGACTTAAAAGGATGCCAAACCTAAGTTCGACTCCCGGCGAGGGTTTGATTTTTTTCTACTCTTTCTTCTGAACATGTTACTATTTCTTTCAACAATTTGTTCTCATTTCATACCTTGTTCCTGGCGCAGTTTAGTCTCTATTGCTTTTGCAACATAAAAATCGCATGCTGAAGTATGTGTGGGTTCAAACAAACATCGAAAAAACAAAAGTTAAAAAGGAGCAGTTCATTTTGCCAAGTAACTTATTCTTAAAAATGTCTTATCAGTAGGGGAAGGCATTTGATGATTTTGCATCTTTTTTCTATGAAGGTTGAAACATGGCTCGCATATACGAAAATATGTAACATTAAATAATGGGTTAAATAAAGGCAATTTGTTAGGAGATTTTTTTGCATTTTTCGGCATTTTTTAGGGATAGGTCTTTTCTTGGCAATTTTTAGGTCATTTTGAGCATTTTTAGTAGTTTTTTGGAAGGCAATGTCATTTTTTTTATTATTCAGTATCTTTGCTTGTCCTCATTCAAGCCAACAAATTTTTCCAGAAAACAAGTAGACTTCTTTTTTTTTTTTTTTCTTCTTTTTTTTTGGTTGCCAAAGTTAATTGCTTATATTTAAAATTTAGTTTTTAGTAATAATTGATGACACTCGTGTCATTCCAAGGAAGGTTTTGAGTTTCAAGAAAACTGATCATAAGATCAAATTTCGACGAAAAAAAAAATAACAGATCTTCCAGTCATAAACAAAAG
Organism: Thereuonema tuberculata; assembly: GCA_023159025.1. NCBI lineage: Eukaryota > Metazoa > Arthropoda > Chilopoda > Scutigeromorpha > Scutigeridae > Thereuonema > Thereuonema tuberculata. Next base: position 13,061 of record JAFIDM010108265.1, on the reverse strand, counting down.
TTTTACCGCCACTGACCCCACTTTTTCCATAATGCAATCTGAGATATGGGGGAATTTTAGGAGTGTTCAAAGTAGTGCCCTCCAACATTGATGTATAAGTATTTTTGGAGAGGAATTTTCTAAAGCGTGAAGGCAGTCATTTACTGGTTTGGAAAGCAGTATATTATAGGCTTCCAGTACGTACTTCGTCAGAAAGTATTCCCTCCTCTGCGAAATTCTGTAAACCACCTGAATACTGTAGCCAGGATGATGCTTCATCGCCAAATGCTGCTTGTAACTTCTGAATACATTCTTCTTCATAGACCAAATTTCAAGTCGTTGAACATCAGGGACTTTCCGATTGTCAGACGTTCTAACACCTTCTGAAGTCGGCTTTGTTTATTGTGCAGTGTGTGTGTGTTATCTTTGGGGGAAATGCATTTACGCATACCAAGGAATTGGTAATGTGAGACTCAGTCATAAAAGACTACTACTCACTAAAACCCTACGTCCGACTTCCAAAACACCCTACACGGAACCACCGTTAGGTACTACATCGCGTAGGGCAGAATGACTAAATGAATGATATCATTCCGCAACTGATCACGTCTGATTTTCTCTGCCATACGAAGTTTCCGTATAAAGACTGTCCATTCCGTACTGTTACCTTATCACAAGTTTATTGAGATCACAAGTAATAAAAGAAAGAAAAAAAAAACCACCCTACTATTCGTTACTTTGTGATTGTAGATTATAATAATAATTCTACATGAATAAAATAAAAGGTATAAAATTTGTGAATTTGTTCGAATTTTACTTTATTTGTTACTTGAACCGATTCGATTAAAACTGAAGAATTAAATTTACTTTAACCTAGTTGGCAACAGATTGTGAAAGAATATAAATCAAACTTTGATAATTTAATCTTTACTTTAAAATACCCAAAATACCCGAGGCCCCTCAGATAAAAATTCAAATCACATTTATAAGATTTCTAATATGTACAACCTTAAGTACAAAATTATATGAATGGAAAAACTTTTTCCTTTTTTAATTTTCTTCAAAATTAAAGATTTTCATTTGCAGATAAACACAGGAAACTTTGTGTTTAGTCATCGAACGAATACTGATGTTCTATTAGCCTTAGTTTCTTTCTAATACTTGGCTAATCTAACAGGACGATCTCGTCCTTTCTTTTCATACTACATTGTATTTAAAATCAGATGTCTTCGACAAACTAAAATATTTAGTTCTAATGTTATTGTAACTTTCGATGCCCAAGACCTTATTGACTAGATGATAATTTATTATTAAACCTGATTTCTACGTCGAACTCTCCTTGTTCAGAAATACAAATCTGCCTAATAAAAGAATACTAGGTATAATTTCCCCTTCTACGTCGAACTCGTCTCGTTGGTTCTTTCTCTAGACTTTAATGTAAAAGTCTAGATTCTAATGTACGATTCTAATGTAAAATATTCTATTAACTTTATTTACTCTGGAAGCGAAAATATCAGCTGACTGTACATTTAAATCAAGGTTCCATATGTCTAGTAAGGTTTAAACTTTCTTTCTTTAATTATCCTAATTATCTCTTAATATCCATTCTTCTAACATTTAACCGCCTAGACGTGTCTGTACTTTAGTTAAAGTTTACCTTACCGAAGAACAACGAACGGGAACATCTGAACATCACATATGAACGTAACATCATCGGTATTGATTTGCCATAATGCCTTTGAATTTCATTGCAGTATCAAAATCGGATGAAGGCCAGATAACTAATCGTTTCGATGTTTCTTCTTCTGGATTCTTCGTTGCATTCTCGACGAATGCTAAACAACCGTGATTCGTTTACTTCGTTAAAATCGTTGATTTATCCTTCAACAAACCTTTGGTTTGCAATTCTAACAGCAATTCTCCATCTACTTCAGATGAAATCCAAAGTCCAAGATCACAGCATAAATTCGCATGGCCGTTACCAAGACACAACCAACAGTCTCACGTTCTTCCCACTTCACCGCGACGGATCGCGATTCCACAATTATTATTAGCGTATTGGAATTTCTTTCCCACTGAAATCCATGAAGTTCACGCGTCAAAATTTATCAGAGTTTGTAAAACCTTGGTTTTTACATAATTTCGGCTGTGTATCCACTTGCTCACTACCCAACAAGTAGGGGACAATGACGAAGCACGTGTCGTCTTTGTTGTCCAGACAGGATTATTGGTATTGGCTGTTGGACATTCGTTATTGTTGAAACTGGTAAATCAATTTTTTATTTTCTTTTATTTTAAAAAACTTTGGCTTAGTCATTCAAATTATATGTGGACTTTTGCGGAAGTCATGGCTTTTAAAAAAATGAGCTTAGAACATCTTTTTCAATCTTGTGTTTTTCAAAAATTTCAGGGTATTTCAAAAATGTGGCATTTGTTTTATTTCCGTTAATATTGCCTCAATTTCGACGAGCCTATTCTTTTAGGGCAGCAGGTTGTCATTATGTTTCATAATGAGAAACCGCAGCGCTGGCTACTATGAAAGTGGTAAATTTTTTATTTTAACAATATTATAATATTATTCTAACAAATAAGCCGATATTCAAATTACATATGGGCTGTTGTGGAAGTCATGGCTTCTAAAAAAATTAGCATCTTTTTCAATTTTGTGTTTTTAAAAAATGTGGAATTTTTTTACTTCCGTGAATATTTCACGGGTCGCAACTAGTTAACTTTAAAAACAGATTTATTAACGTGCACTAAATACGGTAGGAATTTTACTTTATCCATAGTGATCATTATTAAAAAGAACTATTTTTTTTTAATTAATCTGCATCATTATTCGATGTCTACTAATTTAATATCAATGTATAGTATTGCCAAAAGGAAACGAAAATGAATCAAGCTAATAATATCCGACAAGATCAACAATTAACCTAAATAAAATAAGTTAAGGTTTATTTCGAGTGAGTTTAAATTATCAATAATTGAAATAAGTTTATTATTAATATTAAGAGTAAAGCAGCAGTTAAGTTACTCTCAATTTCAGAAATAGTTATTTTAAAATCTCCCTGAAGTTGATTGAGTAGATAAAAAAAAAAAAAAAAACAAAAAACTGTTAATGTTATTTCTACTTTTCATATTAAACTGTTGTTTCTATTTAGAACACTAATTTCCTAAATAATAAAGCAAAGCGCTGTACCATTGTATTTTTAATAAATAGTAGCTGATTATTACAGTTAATAGAAACTAAAACTACCTTTACAATATCGAAATTACTACTGTCGTGGGAAAATAAATAATGATAAACAAAATAAGTGACAAAAATTAGTAACGATAATAAAGATACAGTACTCAGGAAAATTACCACGAATATCGTTACTTTTAAATCACACTTTGTTAAATAACGTATCCATGAAAATTGGAAATTTACTTAGACTACACTCACTCTTTCGTAGAACATTTTGAACGGCTTTTATCTGTTTTCAAGACGACAGAATAAAAGGGTCAAATTGAGAGTGATTGACATCGATTTTTGAAAGGACTTCGATCTCAATTTTGAATTTCCATTCAGAATTTTAAAATTGTGGAGGAATTTTAAAATCCCCACATCAAGGTCAATAGAGTTCTCAGGGTCCTCGTAATCAAATATCCCCACAGAAGTCAAGACTGAACTGAGACAGTAGAGTATGATGGGGAGCTAAAAATTCACATTTCCATCTTCGTATATTTCCTAGGAAGCTCACAACTCCGCCATTTTGCCAAGGGTGTCAGAAGAATTTGAAATTTCCTTAACAAAAAACAAAGAACAATTGTTTCCGAATACATTAGCAAAGTGTTATGGAGTCGTTCCGTTCAAAAATAACGAGTATTAGTCTTCATTTCCCAGGATTCTACATAAATGGCTAAACCTCTTTAACATTATTCAGTAATGAGAATGATTTGATGAACCTCCTTTTCCGGATCTCCGCTTTAACCGGCCGAAATTTTTTTTTATCTTTAAAATGTAAAAAAACAGCTAAAAATAAAAAAAAAAAAAAACACCTAAACAAAATAAATAAAAAAAAAACTCATATCTCATACAGATGGAATGAGCGGCATAATGCTATGTGGAGCAGCAGACATCAGCTTCCCCAATTGATATGATGCTGATAAAAATAATGGCAAAAGCTATCCGGCAAATTGCCGAACTTCTAGGCTACAACAAAAAAAGGTTACCGGTACTCCTTTTTTTAATGGTATGTAACTTATAATACTTTAATACATTTAATAAAATGACGCAATACTGTATTTTAGTTGTGTATTTATTTATAAGTACATCCGAACTTAAATTTATTTCACTTCTCCGGTTTAACCGGATTTTCGCTTAACCGGCTTACCCTCAATCCCATTTAAGACGGTTGAGAGAGTCTACTGTATTTATATTAGTTTGTGTGGTTTTTATGACTAAATAAAAAGTTAAGAAAAGTTGACTTTAAATTAAATAGAAGGATACCCGGGGATCCTTAAGTAAATGATGAAAGGGAGATTTTATATGAGAAAAAAGAAAAGAGAAAATAGCGAGATTGTGCAATATATGATCTGAAGCAGACCCCACCCTCCCCCATATCAAATTCAGGTTCCAGGTACCAAAATGCAATAATTCCCCCCCCCCCCTTATGGCTAAAATCATTGATTCTTAGGAAAAAAATATCGCAAAAATATACCACAGTTATTAGCATTATTTTTAAAGTAGCTAATAAATGAATTTAACACCAACATCTATATTTTTTTCCAGCTCTATCCAAAAGTTTAGAAAAATATGTGGCGTACTTCAATTACCTAACGTCTTCAGCTTTTTTTTCAAGGCAATTCCGTAGTGGCTGTCTAATCTGTACATGTTGACGTAACAAAAGACACTTAAATGATAGAACTTAAAATGAATTTATACAACGAATGAACTTTAAAAATACTAATAAAGTTAAAGGATGGAAAATCCCTTAAGTTTATTTTTCTGGCTTTCCTTAAAACAAAATTATTTATTACATCAGTAAATGTTTGAAACCAGTTTTAAATTCAATAGCTAAACAACATATCTACTAATTCATATAATTTTTGTTTTCGATTAAAATTTCCAGACCAGCTGGATTAAAAAGGATTTTTTTGGTTAAAAGGATTTTTTTTAAGCCATCTAAAGAAATTCATTGTTATAGATTCCAATGCTTTTTCTATGAATTTTTGTCGCCTTCTCGTGCTAAATTCTCGACAGGACCCACTTGGAAAAGATTTCAAATACAATAATTCTTAATCGTTTGCAATTCTTAGCTATTCATATTAAATTTCAAGAACACAGACTTCCTGCTCAAGATTTCTTTTGGACGACATATATTTCCTATTTTTCGAAACAATTTTCCGTAAAATTACAAAAATTACTAAAATTTGCTCTAACTTAAAAGAGTGTTTATATGGAGAATAAAACTCATATGAATTTAATCAGAATAACCATACTGGTTATTGAGATGCAAATATATTTAGTTCCTGTGTCTTATCAGAGTAATTTTAGTGTTAATAAAATGAAGTACTAAAATTTTGGAGTTATTTCTAATTAATATTTTCTTACCTAAGGAACTCTGACTTGTAAAACATATGATATTTCTTGGCCAATTATTTGTCATCTCCTCTCATCGTTATCTTAAAAATAGAGCAGAAGAAAAAAGCAATTAGGTACTGAAACCTTGGTACTGAAATTACAGCAACTATAAATGATTTATGAAAAGTACGTGTATTACTAAACAACATTGTAGACAATAACTAATTGCTAATTATGTACGCTATAATTATTTTTTACGACTGTTAATGCTCAGAATTAAAATGATCTGTTTAAAATTGTAGGTTGTAACGAAAGTGCTGTCCATTTAGTATAGTTTTTGTAAGCTAATAAAGATTTTTTTTTTTAATTTTATTTTTATCAGATATCGAATTATGCTCAAAAACCTTTATTTTGAACCCCCAAAAAGAACATATTCGCCATCTTATATTCCAATTCAGGTGTAACTACAAAAACCATTCAGAATGCTTATGGTCAAGATGAGTGAGTGAAAGGAGTTGGTTTACTCGTTTCAGAACTGTAGATCACAGTTTCAAGGAAGAGCCAAGAGAAGGGTTTTCAATAAGTGAGCTTTAGATGGCAGTACCGGAGGCCACAGTTGCAAGAAATCCTACTGTTACAGTTAGAAAACTTCAGTGCACAATTCAATATCAGTCTTATGTATATTTATCGCAATTTGAAGAAGTTAGGAAAAGTTTCAAACATTGGAAAATGTTAAAATCGAATACAACTTTTGTTACAATCTGATACTATCATACAAATGATACCAATAAAAATTTCAAAAAAGAGGAAACAGTTTGAAATATTGAATTTTGATTATTTATTTATTTACTTCTGTGAAATTTCTTAATTAAAAAGTAAAAGTAATAGAATAGCAAAGCATATAACTTATTTAGTATTTCATTTTCAAATTTAACTTTTATATAAATAATTGTAAAAGTTTAACACGTACAAGAAACATTAGAGTTTTAATTAAGTGTATATAAGTAATTCTATATTTGATGTTCTTGGCTTCAGAAAATTTATTTTATTTATTACTTTATAGCCAACGTTTTCACTTCTTTCATCTTCGCACTTACCTATTTTTCTAATCACTAATTACTAATCACTAATTATTATTATTGTTAAAGTTGATAACATTTATGACATTTGTTTCCAGACTCGCGAAATACTATCCTAATTTGTAGAATAAAATTGTTTAACAAAAAGTAGACCTTACATTTATTGAAAAAAAAAAACCCGAACGCTTTCTTAATAAATACCTCAGACATTATAGTCGGCATCAGCTCTTGAAGACAGCACTGGAAATATTAGTATCACTCGTATCTTAACATGTTTTTCTTATGGAAAAAGCAGAATCATTTAACAATTATTAATATGTATGTCAATAACTTATCTCATATATATTATTGTTTGGATAAAAAACGATATAATATCATTGTACATTAAATATTTCTTTAATATTCACTTAATAGTGGAATCAGTTTCGACATTGCTGAACGACATTAGTTTTTAAGAATTTAGTTGACCCTGCATTGATTGGCATTTTCCCGCTTTTCCTAAATCGTTTTCAAACAGAAGGTATTTAAAAATGGAAATCCAGCTATTTTAAATTATAATAATGACCAAAATTAAATTTCGTAATAACGGCTATTTACTTAAACGGCGCCACTTTAAATTCTGCGCCCTCGCTATTTTGGCGATTTTTTCGACAATACTTGCTTGACATTTGAGTCTGAGAAATAGTCGAGTACCCATTTTCTTTTCGGAGCGTTATTCTGTTTATTTGTTTATAGCATTCGTGATTTTTGCATGCCTCTAAATAGTCTATTTGTCACTATAAGTAAAGAAATGCACTATATATTTTAAGGGTAAACAATGTATTTATATGTTTATTTTATTTATTTATTTATGCAATAGTCGCTGTATACTTTTGCGAGTGAAGAAAAAGCCGTCATTCACTTAATGGCAATATTTTCATAACATCGGGAGTCCGATCCCTAACGTTATTGCGAGATCTACTGTATAAAAAAAAAAAAGTCAATTCACAGTTTTAAATCAAACACAAAACCTTGCGACCCGTACAATTTGCCCCATTACCGCTATTTTCTTGATCCAGTCAGTGGTCGGAAGTGGCCTGGGCCGGAAGTCGGATTTTTCCCCAATTCTCAAGCGGTGATGGTCCAACGAAGTATTGTCTGTTTGGGCTCTGACTCCAGTTTGAACTGTGGAGGGAGTTAAACATACATTTTTGATTTACAGGCACAGAAATCTAATAGCTTCTCCCAACGAGATCGCTAATAAAAACACTTCAAAAGAATAGATATCTCTACTTCAAATAAAAATTGCACTCTTTTTAATAGCTGGTACACATTTAAAGGTGTTACAAATATGAGATCAAACCAATAATATCAGTATGAATAATAATGTATTTGATGTAATTTTAAGTGCTTATACTAAAAACAGCGAAGCACAAAACTATTGAATACAATAATAAAGCCATACACCTGATTAATCAAAAATTATTTATAGACATGAAATAGGGATACAACGTTGTATCCCTATTTCATGTCTATAAATAATTTTTGATTAATCAGGTGTATGGCTTTATTATTGTATTCAATGTCATTCAGTGCACGTAAATTCATCATATTAGCACAAAACTATTTCTATATCTGATTTTCCGAAATCACCAGATTCAGCTTTTAAGGAAAATTTAATGTAATTTTTTTAAAAAGAAATAATCTATTTTAGTTTAAGGAACTACAATAATACTTTGTTCATTTGCATTTTATAAATCGCTGACGTTTATATCGGAAATCACATTAGCTCGCCATACCTATAATAGCTAGCTGTTTAGTTTATTGTAGAACAGGAAAATGAAACCTAAATGCAGTTCGGTGTAAACATCAAAAAAAAAAAAAATAGTTGTCAATGAAACTTAAATTCCTCAGTAAGATAATCATTACCGTACCAATTTTGGTCAATTGAGCAACGCACATTTACTTTTTCTCCAGAAATCAAAAATTCAACATTATAACGATACTAAAGGGCGAAGCTCACTTCCAATCTTCCACTTCCACTTATGAATTAATTGCTTTACATACATAGTTATAAGGGGTGATTCAAAAATCCCTGTACAAACTTTAAAGGTAGATCAGAAATACAAACCAAACCGTATTCATAGTGGAACATACATCCGCAAATGCCACCCGAATGAGCTCGAGGGCGCTGTTTGGCAGCACATTAGTGTGAGCCATCATATTTGAGACGTTGATTTTGTACGAGTGGGATGTATCGCTTCACTAATGCTGAGAGGGCAGATATTATCTAGCCTATGGGACAGTGGACGGAAACGGACGAGCCGCTGTACGATTGTAACGTGAACGGTTTTTCAACAGACGTTCGCCCAATCATCAAATGTTTCCACCAGAGATTGTGTGAAACTGGATCATTCGACGGAAACATGATTGTATACATCTTACTGTCATACTGTAAACATAGGGCTAATAAACATGTTTTCTACCTTTATTTCTAAATCTTTATGTACGTTGTAGTACATTCGAGTGGCGTTTGCGGACGGCGTTTGTTTCACTATGGATATGGTTTGTTTTAGTATCCTGACCTACTTTTTAAAGTTTGTTCAGGGAATTTTGATATGTAATATCCCAAACCACTGAATTTCGTAAAGCTTTTCGATAGTCTTGAAATCACCATCTTAGCGTTTACCATAAGCAGACACCAGCCAATCAGATTTGAGAGTGAATTAAAAACAAATCAGGGAGTAGTGACGTACTGAGGAAATTTCAAAGTGGACACCAAAAACTTGAGATTGAACTAATCAAGTTTAAATAACAAAAGCACGACTAAAGAAGCGGGTAATAATGCAGTAAGCCAAACCTAAGACGAATATACCTTATTTTCCAACGAAACGATTCCGAAATACACAGAAGCTCGGTTATAACGCGATCTTTCGGATCCAACATCTCGAAGATCGTGATGTAACCGCAATATAACCGAACTTTTATTACCTCGTGACGTCAAATGACGTATATTGCACCGTATTATCGTCCACACGATTCCAAATTGATTTAAAATGGTCATTTCGCGATTATTTAGAACATTCAGAGCTATGTGAGAGAATTTTATATTTATAAATACATAAATCATTACCTTTTCAACACTTTGATGGGTTATATTAGCCAAAATCGATTTGGCGCCGCCATCTTGGCATCTTGTACAAACGACGAGTCAAATGGATCGAAACTAGGTATTCATATGCCTATTAGATTACATGGGCCTCTTTACTGGTTGTCATTGGCAGAAAAATAGATCTCGATATTCATTTTGGTTAAACGAAAAAGTCCGCGATTCTGGTATTTTTTTAATTTTCATGACATTAGGGTGGGTATAGAGCACATCCCCCAGGGGGGGCAATTCGAAAATGGAGCAATGTTGTTTTGTTTTTGGTTGTGAAAGTAAAAAATGTTAGTAATTTTTTGTTTCTTTGTTTTTTGGTTGTAAAAGTGGGAGAGAATTTTATATTTATAAATATATAAATCATTAGCTATATTAGCCAAAATCGATTTGGCGCCGCCATCATGTACAAACGACGAGTCACGTGGATCAAATCTGGGTATTCATACGCCTATTAGATTAGATGGGCCTCTTTACTGGATGTCATTGGCAGAAAAATAGATCTCGATATTCATTTTGGTTAAACGAAAAAGTCCGCGATTCTGGTATTTTTTTAAAAATATATTGTATCTGACGCATTTTAGTGACATTAGGGTGGGTATAGAGTCTCAATTACTGTAAATAATAAGGAAACAAGCATATTAATTTACACCTTTGATTTGATTTTAGGCGAAAAAACGGTAAATTTTGCAATTTTACAATTATATACCTTTTCCAAAATAGAAGGGGTCCAAGACCAAATCGTGTTATATCCGAATTCGCGATATAAACAATCGCGTTAACCGAGCTTCAATGTACTTAGTTAATATCGTATTCATGGAAAACAAAAGACAATCTATTGATACATTTAATATCGACAACAATAAAGACTGACAACTCAGGAACTGAAATTACCACAGGGAGCTATTGATTCATATGTTTTACAGTGAAGCACATGACTCTGCCATCTTCATCGGCTGTCAGGCACAAGACTAACAGGTTGTTCTTCAAATCTAAGTTAACAAAAAATTCTGTGAATAAAATATTAACCAAGCGTTTTCCAATCGTTTGACTCAATCCTAGAGAACAATCCTAGAGAACAATCCTAGAACAATCCTAGAGAACAAATATTCTCTCAATTTCCAAAAATTCGGTGTACCGTGTAAAAACTAAGAAGTGGAATATTAGATATATGATTCTAACATTTATAACCTTTTTAATTATATGCTTTATCTATCGAAAGATCACGTGAGCATTGTGTAGTATGGTTGCAGATCAGTAGAATTAAAAATTTAGAAATTTTATTTAACATTTTTTTTAAAGAATTGTCGGAGGAAAAATATAAATAATAAAAGCCTTGGAATTTGATAACCCTTCTGAAAAACAGATTTTAAGTTATTATTAAAATTATAATCATTTTATCTTGTTCCCATAAATTTCAAATTCCTTTAATTGCTGGAGGAAATTAAAAAAAATGAATGTTTTTAATCTATCAGTTACTCCATAACTCAAGCTAATTATTATTACTGTTTTTAATTTCTTTTTTCCACTAGTAATTATCCTTTCTGTAATTTACGAGTTATTTCTTTGATTTTAATGGGTTATTTGAATTTAGCTCTTGTTTAAAAATCAATTAGTTGAAATTTGATGGATTAAACAGAAAAAAAAAATTAAAATACATTTCACAGCAGTATTTTGTATTAGGATTTGAAAGACATTTTGAGAATTTAAAACATCAGCATTGTTCAAGTCCAATGTGTTGTTATTAATGTTTGTCTTAGTTTTCCTTCGATTTTATTTTTTTTTTTTTATTTCGGATGTTTAAGTTTGTTTTTTTACAATCCTACAGAAATAAAATACAGAACGTTAATTTTTTTTTTGTGAATCTTCTTATTACATGATCAAGTGTGAATCTGTAGCTAAAAAAAAAAAAAAAAAACCGACTCACCACAGAATATTGTTAAACTTAATATACAAATAACTCATGAGTAGACATGCAAATTGTAAAAATGAATGCAGAGGGCAGCGCCACGGCGCATTCCAGCATCGCATACTGGATCGCTTGTAAGCAGAGTTTCTTGCTTGCTTCGGCACTTCCGAACTTTTTTGTGGTTGGATGCCATTCTGTAGATGCTCGGATGACAGGACACGCCACCCGACAATCGTATCAACAACTGAGTGAGTGTGACAGAAGGCGTATGATAGGCTTGAAAGAGTCAGGTTGGACATATTGTTCTATCGCCCGCCCCTCGTGGTGATGCAACAGTAATGGGTCCGGCAACGCACCATACCCTTCAGGAGGGTAGTGGTTGGCCGAGAGTAACTACTAAGAGGTAGGATCGTGAGATCGGCCTTAGGACATCAACAATTTCCCTAAATGCCATCTGAGGAGAGTTAATGAAATCTCCACAGTCTGTTGTTTCACGACGAACCATTGCCAAGTCTGGATTGCGATGCCGACGTCATTACAAAGACTACCACTGACCCAGCAGCATCGCTATCAGTGATGTCGCGCCAGAGCAGCGTGGAATGTAACTGATTGGGGCCGTGTAGTGTTTAGTGATGAATCTAAGTTCTCACTTGGAGCCGATGACCGCCGAATACGTGTGTGGAGACGATCAGGTCAGCTCTCCTCACCTCACCTAACTTTGGAGTGTCACACGGCCATCACACCTAGCGTTCTCGTTTGGAAAGCCATTGCATATGATATCCGGTCACCTTAGTTGTCCTTGTAAGAGACACCCTTAGTTGTCCTTCACAATGTTACGTCCAGTACACACTGCGACCTCTCGTTCTGCCTCTGCTGCGAGGTCTTACAAGAGCAGTTTTTCAGCAGGTTAATGCCCCGACAGCTTACGGCGAATATCTCTAGAGAGTGTCTACATGATATTCCGACACTTTCTTGGCCTGCCAGATCACCAGACCTGTTGCCTACAAAACAGGGTCTGGGTCATGTTGGGATGGTGGTTACAGTCGCCCGCAATGTGGGCGAACTAGTTCAGCAACTCCAAAAATTTGGATGAATCTTTCACAAGATACCATTAGACTTTTATATGCATCAATGCCACACCGTACATCCGCATGTATCACCGTAAGAGGCGGACCCCACAATATACTAACATTATACCGATTCTGGACCTATTATTCTGAAATAAACAGCTCCATTGCTGTCATAGTGTTCTGGCGTCATTTTCTTTCCATTCGCTTTGCACATGTCGTGTTTCATCATAATCACAGTATTTTTCTCAAGTGCGTATTTTTTTTGTCACACTGTGTATTTACGAATCGATTTTACTACTAACAAAACGATTAATAATCAATA